>JXCR01110131.1:0-30092 GCA_002079205.1 Phalaenopsis hybrid cultivar
ACACAATAAGATAAAAGAAAATCCGCTCTTCCGCAATTGCACTGATTCTTGTCCCTTGTGGAGTTGCTAGTTCTCCACTTCAATCCCAAGCCCTTGTAAGTCCTGAACTATTCGTGCCAAGATTGATCCTAAGTTGATGAGAACCATGGTCCTCTGTGACTCTAATTCCATAGATGTCAAGAATGTGCAAAATTTTCACCTCCCATGTTTATATTTATAATTGTTCAGATTTACAAGGTAACTAACTTTGAAGTATTAATGACGCATTTTCTTTTCTTGACTTGACACCTGAATTTGTGTTTGGTAATTTCTCACTTTGTTTTATTTTCTTACCTGTAAGTTGATTTTGGTCTTCAAGCACAAATGATTTTAGTTTAATAATTTACAACTAGTTATTTGATTGCGTTGTTAATTCAATTTGCTTTGTGTGGTATGGTAGCTTAAATTTTGTCGTTTTTTTTATCAGAGTAATTTTTAAATTAATTTCTGGCATAAAGTTTTAATATTTTTTGCTTACATTAAAAAACATATGCGTTTTTGTTCTAATTAGTATTTGAAAGTACGAATTTCAAAATTGAATTTATGTGTTTCTAGCATTTAGTTAAAATTGCATTAGAATTTGCAGACTCAGGGCATTCTACATCACCACAGGTCCACAACTCCTACGCTCCATTATAACGCTTTTTAATCCACTCTTTCTAATTTGTACACAGTTTTCGTAACATTATTGTTGATCTTATGCTTGATTTGGTTATCAATTTGATTGTTTTCTAGTATTAAGGTCTAAAATAAACAGCCTATCATGCAACAAGTGAAAAATAGCTCATAACCTTGAGAATAAAAAGCGGGAAAAAAATATGAGAGAAAAATGCTTAATAATATGTTTGAAATTTAAAGAGAAGGCTAGGAAATATGATCTTTTGTCGAGCAAATGGTGAGATTTGGTTGGTATTTTTGATGGTTCTTATTATGAAGGTTATGGATGTTAAGTCACCTGAGAGTAATGGATTTAGTGTCACATTAAGAGTTCAAAAATATGCTAGTTTAGAAAACATAAACTGTTTGATGCGCAATTTAGGTTTTAGGTTTTGAGTCAAAAATGTCCTGCCTTCAGTCCCCTTTTAGTTATCTTCTTAACAAGTGGTATTTAGAAGTAATAGTTCAATTGGGATATAGTGGTTTAAAATTGTTTAATTTAAGATACTCTGTAATTTGAGCCTAAATTGCTTTGAGGCGCATGCCCATGTGATTTAAGTGAGGAGTATACCTCACTTGAGATGTGCCTTGCCTCAATGAATTGTGGAATGCACCTTTTAGTTTTATTTTTATTTTTAATTTTAATTTAATGTTTTAACTTATGACAGTTTCTTTAACTCTTGCAGGAAAGTTTCCTCCCACGCATAAATTTTCCCTTCTTAACATATTTGCTGAACTTTTCTTGGGTTGTCGTTGCTGCTAGCCATCCTCAGTGTTGCCTTCGCCGCAGCCTGCTGTTGCTGCAACCTCTTTTTGCTGCTCCTTTTGCCATCGTTGCTGACACTATTGTCGCCATTGTTGCCACCACTTTTTTCTCAATTGGCGTTGCCGCCTTCGCTATTGTTGTTGCCATCGCCACCATCTTCACTATTGTTATTGCCGTCGCTGCTGCTGTTGCTACCTTTGTCCTGTTGTCATCTTTACCGACTCCATTGTTCTCTCCTTCGCCTTCTCCATCGTTGCCTTTGTTACTGCCATCATTGCTACCATTCACATTGCTTCTATTGTCACCGGCTTTATCGCCACTTCCTCCTCGCCAAAGTTTCTTCTTTTATATGTATCTGTAGTCTCCAGCAATTTTTTTTTATGTGGCCATAATCTAAATTGTGCAATTCTAGAGGCTGGGGTCAATGCCTTTTACAAAAAGTCATAATAAAGCTTGTGTCATTGTCCCTGGTTTTGGTGTATGCCACGCCTAGACTGAGGCATGCTTTGCCTCAAATTTTTGACCGCAATTTTTTTTATAAAAGTTGAAAAAATGATGCTAGTGCAGCCCATCTTTTTTCCCTTTTGCCCACACAGTGGGCAACAAGAAATAAATAAAAGTTTTTTTCATTATTTTATAGTTGAACCTCTAACCATAAAAATGGTCATTGTTTTAAAATTTAATTAATTTTTCTATTGACTATTTTAATTGGGAAAAAGAAAGCTAAGTGAGATTGAATATGAGGAAGAATAAGACAATATGAATATAATTGAGGATGAGGCGAGGGAGAAGACAATTTATCATGTTGATAGTTCTAATGAAAACCTATTGTATGATAAGAGTGATGATAGCTTTCAAGTTTAAAAATTCTAATGTTAATACATTGTTATGTTTTTATTCAAGTGGAAGATATTAGAAGTGGCAAAAAGAGATTTGTGTTAAACTTAGGTTTGTTATTGTGCTTAGCTTATTTTAATAGTTTAATATTTGTATAACCGGACTTATTTCATGATTGAATACTAGAGTGTTAAAATGTTATTTGTTACTTAATTTGTGTTTCTTACTTCATTATATATTTATATGTTAATTTTTAATGTGTTAATATGTTAGGATTAACACTCATTATCGGGTTTCAAGCCCCAAGAGTGAAAAATGGAGGCTTGCATTAGGAAATCAACAATCAGTGTAAAGTTTATCGAAAAATTATGACATGAATCCTTTAACTCCTTGCGTAAATGCTAAGGCGTCCCATTAGAAGCGATGCGCTGTATGACTTGAATATTGTGAAAAGGGTGCAAGGGCCGCTATACTGACGCCGGAGTGTAGTGTCAAATAAGCAAGAGTTCTCACATTTCAGATGGATACAGATGAAAAAATTAGTCCATAAAACTAATATTATGATAAGATCTTGAAATATACATACCGTCACAGGTAAATTAATGGAATTAATTGATATTATGGTTCATAGGAAGATAAATACTTTATCTATTCAAGAAACTAAATGTGTTGGAAAGAAAGCTAAGGAGATTATAATTTATGTTTTAAACTTTGGTATTCAGATAAAATTCACAGTAGAAGTGGTGTATGTGTAATTATATATAAGAGTTTGAAAAAATTAATTGAAATGAACATAGAATTATAGCTTTTAAAATTGTTGTTTATGCTAAGATTTTTAATTTTATTAGTGCGTGTGCTCCTTAAGCAGGTTTTGATATATGTTCTAAAGAAAAATTCTGGAATCACCTATAAGAATTAATACAAATGATACATTTTGAAGAAAAAAATTTTGTTGAAGGAGATTTAAATGAGTATGTTGCTAGAGTGGTAGAATTTTAGAAATATTCTGGGTGGCCATGGTTTTGGAGTGATTAATGAAGAAGGTAGAATCATATTAGATTTTGCTTTAACATATGATTTTGTTATTGCGAATATTTTATTTAAGAAAAAAGATGAACATGTTATTACTTTTAAAAATATATCTAATAAAACACAAATTAATTATTTTCTTATAATAAGAATAGATTTTCGATAATGCAAAATTTGTAAGGCCATTTCAACTAAAATTTTAAGTATTCAAAATCAACTATTAGTTTTGGATATTAAGATGAAGAGTTGTAAGATAAAAAATATTAGAAATCATTATCATATAATTAGATGTGGGCATCTAAAAGAGAAATAAATTTATTTTTTTGAGTAAGCTTCAAGATTTGGGATGTTTATGAAGAAGCAAATTATATGCAGGAGAAAGTAACAAATACTATTATACAAGTGACAAAAATGTACTTGGGAGAATCAAAAGAAAAAAATCTATGATTAAAAATTGTCGGTGGTGGAATAATAATGTGCAAGAAAAGATAAAATATTAGAATTTGTGTTATAAAAATTGTTTTAAATGCAAAAGCTTAGAGATTTGAGAAAAATATAAAGTGGTATGTAGGTAATCTAAGAGAATAATTTGTGACACTAAAATTCTACTTTTAGTGATCTTTATAATAGATTAGATGGTAAAGAGTGCAAAAAATATATGTATAAACTAGCAAAACAAATGATTTAATGCAAATAAAATGCATTAAAGATGAAAATAAAAAAAGTTTTTATTCAACATAGTTGGTTAGCTATTTTGATAAAATTTTTAATGAACTTTCTGAAAACACGATTGTCCTTAATGATCTTAATATTATTATAAATAATAAAATGTTTTATTTTTACCGTTACATTAGTAAAAGGGAAAGCTAAGGAGGTTTTAAAGAAAATTAAGGATGGAAAATCAGTAGGTCTTGATGATATCCTAATTAAAATGTAGAAATATTTAGGAGATTTAGGAGTTTTTTGGTGTACTAAACACTTTAATATTATTTTATAAACTAAAAATATGCTTGAAGAGTAGATAAAGAGTATTTTTGTCCCCATTTTTAAGAATAAAGGGATGCACAAGAGTGTGCAAATTTTAGAGGAATTGAATTAATGTGTCATACTTTAAAATTGTGAGAGAGTAATTGAGCATAGGTTAAGACGTGATACAAAAATTTCTCATAATCAGTTTGGATTTATGCTAGGCAGGTCTACTAAGGAAACTGTACATTTATTGAGAGGTTTGATGGAGAAGTACAGAGTGAATAAAGAGGATCTCATATGATTGTTATTGATTTAGAAAATAACATACAATAGGGTTCCAAGAGAAGTCCTTTGGAGAGTTATAGAGAAGAAAGGTGTTGATATGGCCTATATTTAATTCATTAAAGATTTGTATACTAGAACTGTTATTTTTGTTCGAACAAAAGGAGGATTGACCAAGTATTTTCCTATTTCAGTTGTATTACATCAGGGATTGCATTTAAGCCCTTATCTTTTTGCTTTATTTGTGGAGGCTCTTACTGAGCAATTACAGGAGAATGTACCTTGGTGTATGCTTTTCGCTGTGATATCCTTCTTGTGGATAAGACTAGAAAAAGAGTTTAGGAAAAAATTGAATTATGCAGGTTTGCATTGGAGTTTAAAGGTCTTCATCTGAGTAGAACTAAAACTGAATTGATGGAATGTAAGTTTAGTAGTAGCAGCTTTAGTGACAGCGTTGTAACCATGGGTGATTAAATCATTAAAAGGTTTGATGGGTCTATTGTTCAAAGTAATGGTGATAGATGAGGATGTTATTAGTAGAATTCAAGTTTGTTGGTTGAAGTTTAGTAATGCATCAGGCCTATTATGTGATAGAAAAGTACCGCTTGGATTAAAAGCAAAATTTTATAAGATGGTGATGAAACCTGCAATGCTCTGTGGTGCAAAATGTTGGCCTTTAAAAGAGAAGCATAAAACAAAGTTATGCTCAGTTTGGGCCAGCTTATCCGCTGCGGCGTTGTTTGAAAACGCCGCTTCACCGTTTGGAAACTACGTTTGAACAACTTATCCAAAAACACAGTTGATTTTTTACACCAAACGCGGAACGCGAGTAGAAACCTGCAGTCTGCATTTCTAGACAAGCGACTTATCTAGATACGCACAAACTGCCCCAAACGCACCCTTAATTGGTGCTGAGATGAGAATGTTTAGGTGGATGAGTGTCTTTACGCTTACAGACAAAAGGCGAAATGAATATATCCGTAATATGGTTGGTGTAACTTCATTGGCAGACAATGTTAGAGAGAGTCGTCTTAGATGGTTTGGTTACATTAAACGTTGAGCATCTGATGATTTTATTATGAGAGCAGGTGTTTTAGATTCAACTTATGTTAAGAAAGACAACGGTAGACCTAAAAANCTATTTTTGGTCATATTTAAGCAGTCAATGAACAAAATTGAACATGTTAGTTGTTGGGATTAAAATAGCCCCATACAAAGAGTTTAAGGGTCACTTAATATTTTTTTCGTTCTAGTGAGATGATATCAATGATACTTATCACCATTTTCTTGTTTGGGCTTTTACTACTTGATAGGTATACAAGAGTATTGAGTATAGTCCCAAGTCAGGAAGTTAAAAAGTATTTCCGTAGAAGAATACTAAGTGATTCTCCCTCACCCATAGGCTTAAGCTTTTAGGTTGAACATAATTTTCATTGTTGGTTTATCTTGCTCAACATTAATCCCTATTTGGCGTGTGTTACTATCTTTGAGAGGTTGAAAGAAAGATAGAGAGGATGTTAGTGTCTTACATGATGGGAAGGGTAGAGAAATAGACATTGGTGTTGTTTGTAATTATAAGAGAACATGATGTTTGTCTGTGTTTGTCTTTGTAAGAGGGAGCATAACCTTTTAAATTATACTATAGCATCAAGCCCTTGAGTTATATTAACGAATGAACCAACTTTAAAGTTTTGTAAGATATTAGGAATTCTTATTAGTCCATGAATTTTCTGAGATTGCATTAAAACTCCATAATTAGGTTATTTTGGTTGGGAGAGTTGATTAGATCTTCCAAAATTTTAAAGCTTCCTAAGATATAAGGAATGCTTATTAGTTCATGAATTTTTCAAGATTGCATCAAAACTCTATAATTGGGTTATTTTTGTTGGTTGAGTTGGTCAGATCTTCTAAAGTTGGAGTTTATGTGCTTTCCAATTATCTTTAAGGGTTTCTTAGTTATCTTGTACCATAATAGTTGGACATAAACATTCTAAAATATTGAACCTGTGAAGAAGTAGGGATGATTGTTTGCTTTTAGAGTTGTGATTTTATATGAACACGACCATGTGAGAAAGGCGGCGAAGTAAATATTAAGCAATAGCTGGTTTGGTGTTAAGTTTGGGTTTGAATGCCAGTTGATACTTAAGAAAAAAATGGAAAATAATAGTATTAGTTGGTAAAATGGCGAATAACGTGATAAGCTGGCAGTTTAGACCAGGAGGGGAAGAAGAGATAGATATGGAAAATTTGATTTAATGTAGCCAACATTGGGGGAGAGTTATTTCGTTCTAAACAACTATTTTTGTGAATTGGTTTACAGATCTAGTAGTCCCACATCCATGGAACCTTAGGATTCTCCACTCGTAAGCTGGCCATCTCACAGGCTCCCTTTCATAAGACGAAGAGGTGAAGGAAGCTTAAGAACTTTATTAGCTTTCCAAGATCTAATGCTTTTGGCTGTTTATGGAATTTTGGGGATGTGTTCAAGTGAGGGGGATCTCTTTAGCTGGCCACAGACTTTCCCTGCAAATATAAGGACTATCTACAATTTTCTAGAAGTTTCTTACAACTAATGGTACTACACAACTCTAGAAAGTTGTACATACAACTCTAGAATGCTTTGCTGGTATTATTAGGTTCTAAACCGTGCTACACATTGGAATTGTAGTACTTTTATAGAATCTTCCATTACTTCAAGGACGATCTATAAAGTTCCAACTACATAGTAAACTTATGGTGGTTTAAAATGTGTTCCGGCATCCGTACTAGCTAATCATCTTTGAGACTTACATCATGGTCTTTCAAAACTTCTTCTTTAGCTATTGTTGCTTGGCCTCAGATAATTTTCATGACTGTGCAAATCTCCTTTTTCCCAGGTTTACCGGTCTTTTGAAAATAAGTATTAGGAGAAATTGAAACTGGTGGTCATGCTTGACAAAATTTACATCACAAATCTTGAGAAATCTGGATTGTGGGATAGGTAGCTTCACATTCCTATACTGGTTCCATTTTGTATGGAGGAAATTCAACCATCAAACAATTGCGCAGATCTACTCTTGCTATGCATTTTTTTATTTATGGAGTTAGATTGTAGCAGTTCCTTGAAATCCTTCTCTTGCCATGTCTTTTGAATATGTTCCCACCCCTCCTCTCTCTCTTTCTTGAAACCCACTTCGACGTTGACAGTCCCCTTTTTGCACCTGCCATCTCACCAGTTGTTATATATGGTTATCATATTTTCATTCTCTTTCTTCTTCTTCTTCTTCTTTCCTTGTCAATCACATGACATCTCCTTTATGTTCTTATTTTTATTTTAGTGAAACACCGCATCTCTTGTTTGTTTTCTCCTGGCACTTTTGCAATCCATATCATTGCGCCTACTTTATGGCAATCCATATCATTGCACCTGCGTTATGCAATTCATACATTTGTTTTCACCATTTTGATTTCTTTATTATATTTTTTGACATTTCATGTTTATTGTGGATGCGACAGCACTTTACTTTAGTTCATGTTATCCCCCTATGCGTGAATAAGATGCAGCAATGTTGTTTTTTATCATTAATTCTGAAAAAGTAATAAGAACAATGCAATATTGACCATGGAAACTGAGTTTGCATTTTGAAGCATATTCTGGGTAAAATACCTTTTGCAGAAATATTTGAGGCGATGAATCAATTTATAGCTTTGGTGTTTGTAGATGAAAAATTATTTTTATCAAGTGATGTTGCTAAGTAACCGAGGATATAATGAAGGTAAATGCTTATTTCTAAAAAAAAATTAGCTCTAGCTTCACTCTTATAAGCTATGTTGCTTTGTGAGGTGTTCATGCTAGTGTTTTTAGCCACGGGCTACATGAAACCTATATAAATCATAGCAACTTTTTGATTCTCAATTTTAGATGCATCATGTAATGTTGGGTTGTTCCTATGTTATGCTGTTTGATGTGATTTAGTCACTGTCAGTTAGGGTTGTAAGTGNAGCTACATGAAATCTATATAAATCATAGCAACTTTTTGATTCTCAATTTTAGATGCATTATGTATTGTTGGGTTGTTCCTATGTTATGTTGTTTGATGTGATTTAGTCATTGTCAGTTAGAGTTGTAAGTGAGTCAAGTCGAGTCGAGTATGACACAGATTGAACTTGGCTTGGTCGAATTATAAGCTAATCTTATTCAGTTTGAGCTTGAGCTAAGCTTTTACGCATACGCTCATGCTTGGCTTGCTTAAATTTTTAATGTTCATATTTGATTTGTACTTGACTTGTTTATATCTAACAAACAAATTTCAAAGAAGTACATAATTTTTCATATAAAATTAAAAATTTAATTTGTACTTAGTTATATATTTAAAGATACCGAACAAGCTAAAAATTCAAACAAATACTTGATTTTTTATGTAAAGTTTTCAACGAATGATTTTACAAATCTAAATATAGANGAGTCGAGTCAAGTCGAGTATGACACAACTTGAATTTGGCTTGGTCGAATCATAAGTTAATCTTATTCAGTTTGAGCTTGAGCTAAGCTTTTACGCATACGCTCATGCTCGGCTCGCTTAAATTTTTAATGTTCATATTTGATTTTTACTTGACTTGTTTATATCTAACAAACAAAAAATTCAAAGAAGTACTTAATTTTTCATATAAAATTAAAAATTTAATCTGTACTTAGTTATATATGTAAAGATAGTGAATAAGCTAAAAATTCAAACAAATACTTGATTTTTTATGTAAAGTTTTCAACCAATGATTTTACAAATCTAAATATAGAAATAATTGAAAATTTTTAATTGGTATCTAACTAGTCTATAACAATTAAATAAAGTAATTTGTCAGTTGTAAGTAAGCTTTTTTACAACAATCAACAAAAACAACAAACCTTTATCCACTAAGTGGGGTCGGCTACATGAATCATTTTTCTCCATTTTGTTCTAATGAGTGTCATATTTTCATTTAGTTTTAATAAATTAAGATCATTTTTTATACAACATGCCAAAGTTTTTTAAGGTCCACCTAACCTTTTTTAGCATAAGTTGCATCTAAAACATTTACTCTCTTAACCAGATCATCAGGTGGTCGACTTTTAATGTGACCAAACATCTAAGATGACTCTCTCTAATCTTGTCTGCCGCTGGAGCTACATTAACCATTCGTGGATATATTCGTTTCTCATTTTATCTCTAAGTGTCAAGCCACTCATCCACATAAGCATTCTCATCGCAGCAACATGTAACTTAGTTTTAATCTTCTCTTTTAAAGGCCAACATTTTGCATCATAAAGCATTGCGGGTCTCATTACCATCTTATAAAATTCTATTTCAAGTCTAAGCAGTACTTTTCTATCACACAATAGGCACAATGCATTCCTTCACTTCAACCATCCAACTTGAATTCTTCTAATAACAACCCTATCTATATAATAATCACTTTAAACAATAGATCCGTGGTATCTAAAAATTCACACCTTTTAAGGATTTGATCACCCATTATTACAACTCTACCACTAGATCCACTACTACTAGAACTACATTCCGTATATTTTTTTTTAGATCTACTAAAACAAAGGCCTTTAAGCTCTAATGTAGACCTCTATAATTCAAGTTTCTTCCAAATTCTTTCTCTAGTTTTATCCACAAGAAGGATATCATTAGCGAAAAGCATACACCAAGTTACATCCTCCTGTAAATGTCTAGTAAGCGCATCCAAAATGAAGGCAAAAAGATATGGGCTTAAAGCCGATTCTTGATGTAATCCAATTGAAATTGGAAAATACTTGGATAATCCTACTATTTCGAACACAAGTAACAACTTTAATATGCATATCTTTAGTGAATCAAATATAAGCCACATCAAATAATATAAATAAGTATTAACAAACTAGTTCATTGAAATAAAATTAAAAATAAATTGCATTAAATTTATACATAATGATATTAAATAATTATAATATGTTACTATTTAATTTATGAGTAAAGAAGTTTTAGTTATTAAATTTTATTTAAATAGTATATTACATATTTATAGAACATTCAACAAGTTACTTTTTAAATAATAAATATGTTTATTGTGAACATTTACCAACGAGTTGGATTATATTCAAATTTGATTCATTTAACATTCGAGTTTTAAAAAAGTGTTTAAACTTATTTATTTACTAATATGAATAAACATAATCAAATGTTAATTGAGCCGAGTTGAAGTTGTTTATCAAGTGTATTGGTTTTTGCAACCCTATTATCAGACTTATAAAAATGGACAAAACCGCTTAGGAAGCATTAGTTCTTATTTGTGAAGGCGTAGGTGTGTGTGCACTATAGTGTTTTTGGTCATTTGCCACATATAAATTTAAATTTAATATTTAATGTTTTCAAAAGAAAAAACATCTCTAGGCATTACTAAAAGTGATGAGTAATTCACCATTAAGTAGTTTATTGACAATTTTAGTTTACTTTGTTTGAAACTTCTAAGCAACATACCATGAACTAACTTGATTTTGCTAAAAAATAGGTTGCATGCTATGTTCTAACTTGATTTTGGTAGAAGGTTGGCAAGTGGGCTAGGACTTCACATTAAGTTGCTCATCACAACCTAATTGTAATGAAAAATAAACACAAACAGTCTATAATGTCATCCTTAAGTGTAGTGGATGTGGCACCAGTTAACCCGATTTTAATGAAAGTTAAAGGAAGGGGTTGACTAGGTTTAAATCTAAGCTTAGATTTGCCACATGGAATTTAAGAGCTTTGAACAAGAAGACAAAAGAATTAGTGAACACTATGATAAGAAGACTGAGTATCATTTATATATGTAATAATACCATTTTAATAATAATAATAATAATAATAATAATAATAATAATAATAATAATAATAATAATAATATACTTTACNAATTGAGTATCATTTATATATGTAATAATACCCTTTTAATAATAATAATAATAATAATAATAATAATAATAATAATAATAATATATTTTACCTATTTATGACACATGGGCTGCAAGTGTATGTGAGGGCTTATCTCTCGTTTTCATCTCATTCGAACCTATCACACATGAGAGATATAGAGAACGAGAGACAGTGGGAGAAGGAGAGGAATTTTGAGGGAGTTTACGAAGTTGAGGCAAGGAGTCGAAGCAGGCAAGACAGAGTGAAAGCTAGAGAGAGAGTGAGAGCGTGAGAGACAACAAAAGAAGGGAAAGATGTTTTTCATAAGTACAAGAAGAAACAAAGAAGCAGAAAGGAAGGAGGAGAAAGGAGAAGGTGTTGAAGCCAAAGAAAAGAGTTATCACTCACCTCTCCTGTAGCTATACATGATTTTATCGCGATCAAGAGACGTTAGATCGAGCATCTTAAGTCTTAAGTGGCTCTGTCTATTGCTGTGATTAGCAGACAGAGGAAGGAGAGCCGTGCGACTTTCCCTGATTTACACAATTTCAACATTTGAGAAGCTCGACCAAGAGCTTAGGGAGAAGGAACGACTCACTAGATCTCTTTCGTGTGCAGAGATGCACGGTCCCGAGCGTATCTTCGACTGGCTAGAACTAGTGTGAGCACATTTGAGGGAGATCGAGCATATAAGGGATTTGGGAACAAGGAGAAGGCGTACATGAAGGGAAGGGAAGTTTAGTGCGACAATTTCACACCCGAGGGACTCGACTGAGAGCTTAAAGCTCATTTTCAAAAGCAGAAGCCTCTACATTAAGGACATAGACGAGTTACAGTTTAAGGTAAGACATTTTTTTAAGTAATTAATTTTATATAAATGAAATTAATTTTCTCGTCACGACCCTTCTTGGGTGCTTAAAATTATCAAGGTTAGAAATGTCGTTTGGATGGAGAAAACTATTTAAAAGTTTTATTTCATAATTACTATGAAATCCAAAACACCAAATAACCCTTAAATTTATAAAATTTAAAGGTACATTTAGTTTTTACAGATTTTTAAATATTTACAATTGACAGAAAAAAACTTGCATAAAAACCTATCAGCGTGCGTTTTTCAGTGTCTGCACCCTCTAGCGGGTTTGACTTGGAGCTGAAGCTGATCCTGATGACTTAACTGGTCTTTGTTTGCCAAAAATCCTCTAAAAAGGTGGAGTACTAGCTTTGATATTTGTAGGTCTATCCCAGAGTAGGACAATATCTCATCGTATGTCCTGACCGATGGCCCCAAAAATAGGTGTTGCTGCCCTGCAAACATTCTTCTCGATGCGCCCTTTCACATTTAGCTCAAGTGTTTATACTGCTACCACTGCGAGTGTTACTACCACCTCCTAGGTCGAGATGTTTTCAAACTGGACTACCCAAACCTGACAGATTGAGTAGGCTGTTGAGATCTGGACCTCTCATTTCATCTTCTGAAAATCTCTATACTTTTGCGTAGCCCACAAATCAATCTCTATCTTCATCGCCCTCTCTAGCAGAACCGAGTAATCTTAAATGCTCAGGGGGATTAAATGTGGTATGATCACATCCTTCAATCCAAATAGAAAATTATGGTACTTTTCCTCGACATTACAGATTAACTAAAATGCATATCAAGATAACATTTTAACTTGAGCCTCGTACTGTGTGATAAAGCAACTGCCTGGCAACGACCTGATAAATCAAACTTGCATCTACTTCTTGGCTTTGAGATGAACAAATCTATCATCGAAAGTCCTCACGAATCCTCCCACTGAATGTGACTATGAGTCTTCTTTCAAACTTTTCTAACTGTTCCTGCCACTGCCTCCCTGCTTTCCTCTTGAAAGCAAAATTGACCAATGTGACCCTTCTCTCATGAAGGAAGGACAAACCGTCAATGATTTTCTCTATCCATAATAGTCTGTTCTCTACCTCAACTGACACTCTTTCTCCTAAAAATATTGGTTGTCGCATGTCCAGAACAACATCATATATTATCCATCCGTGTTGCTCCTCTAGCACTGGCCTGTGTCTAAATCCTGGATAAGTCGTGTATTTGCGACCATCATTTGAGTAAATGCCTCCTTAGGAATGCTAATACCACTAGATGGAGAATCAATAATTGGAGGCGTTAGATTCTACCTATTAACAACTCTTGTCTGACATTATTCCCATCAGTATCCTCTGGATCGATATCAATTGCCATGAGATATCAAAATTTTATATTATTGACATAAACATTGAAGTTATTTTTCAATTTTTTTAATGACCATTAATGATTTTTCTAATGGCTCTTTTATGATCACCCTTCTATTGCCCTTCACTGGACTCTGATGCCATTTGTTAGGACCCCGCCGGAGAGCTTGAAATTACTAAGGCGGGAACTATTGGTCGGATGGAGAAAAATTATATAACAGTTCTATTTTGTAATTAAAATAAAATCTAACACAAAATAATCACATTGTATTTATAAACTTTAAAGTTACAACTTACATAATGTTCGTGCATATTTTTAAATATTTACAACAAACAGGAAATGAAAACTAATCCTTGGCGTTTCACTTTTGTGCACGTACTCTTTGTGGTTTTTTTAGCAGAAAGTCTGTTTTCTCGTAAAATTTTGGCAACTAACGATTTGAGTTAATTTAATGGACAAATATTTCTAAATTATAATAATTTTTATTTTAAAATATTTTATAAAAATTGAAGTAAATAGTGAAAGATAGTGTGGAGTAAAAGAATACTAATAAAGTGGTTTTCTATTTATTTCATTTATTTTCATTACAATTTTTATTATTGAGAATTCCCATCTAGTCGTATATTTAGAAAATATACTTTTAATTCTTTCCAACCCACTATAATTGTAAACAATTTTCATTTGCATTTCCTTTTTCATATATGGGTACATTGCATTCCCCTGTCAGATTCATCAAGGGGTGACTCTTATATGCATGCATATGCCATATTTATTTTCTCATTTGCATTTAACTTTTAAAAGAAGAACATGAATTTTTGCATTTTTAAAATAAATGTTGAAAGGAGAAGCATGTGTAATTGTCTTCCAGCATAAACAAAATAGTTGTAAAATAAAAACATATTTACTCGTCTGTACAGTGCAGTCAGTTATCATTTTCTCAGTGAATCTAATCTATTGGGTGCATCTATATATGCAATTTAAATTATATTACTTATATCCTTTTTTCATTTTGAATTTTAGTTTAGACATATTCACTTGTTAATAGATTAATGTTATCTTTACTAATTTTTTTTACTGTGCACAATTTTTTTATAGTGTAATAAGTGAATGTAAAAAAAAAAATATTAACATTACTATTTTTTTTAGTGCCCACAATTTTTAAATGTTTGCCACAATTTTACAAAATATTTTAGACTATGAATTATTATAATTTAGAAATATTTGCCTAATAAGGAATTTTAACTCAAATCATTAATTGGTAACATTTTGCAGGAAAATCAGCTTTATAATAGATGGAGTTCAGAGAGTATGCGTAAAGATGTTGGAAGTGCAAAATGATAAGTAATGCATGCTAGTTTTTATTTTCTGTTACTTATAAATATTCAAAAATCTATGTGACTGCTTGTAAATTTAAATTTTATAGATATAATAAATAACTTTTATTATGGATTTAATTATAATTATGAAATAAAACGATTGGATAGTTTTTCTCCGTTCTATTGACAGCTCTCGCCTTGGTAATTCCAAACTACCAGGCCGAATCTTGATAAGAGTGTATCAGAGCCCAGCCAAGGGCTGTAGGATAGTGAATTTGAAAGAGTCATTAGGAAAATTATTATTGATCATTTAGAAAATTAAATATAATTATATTGTTTATGTTAAGAGGAAAAATTTTGGTATTCAAGACAGTTGATATCGATCTGGTGAATACTGATGGGAATAATAAAGAGGCAAAAACTGCTCATCAATAGAATATGACGCCCCCAACATTTACTGATCCTCCATTTAGCGGTTCTATCGTCCCTATGGAAGCATTTACTTAGATGATGATTAGTGACACGATATGGGCTCTCAGACCCAGGCCAGTGCCAGTGGAACATCACTGGTGGATAAATATCTAAAGTTGTTCCAAGATATGCTACCACCACTATTTTCAGGAGCAGGAGGGCCAGTTGAGACAAATAACTGGTTGTTGCGGAAAGAGAAATTCATTTATGATTGTCCTTCCCTCAGTAGATCAGTCACAACAAACACTTTTGCTTTCAAGGGGAAGTAGAGAAGTGGTGGCATAGGCAGTTTCGGGAGAAGTTTGGAGGACGACCCAATAGCCAGATTCAGTGAGAGGATTTCGTGAGGAGATTTGTATTTGTTTTATTCATCTCTTGGCCAAGAGACAGATGCAAAATCGATTTATCAGGCTGGGGCGGGACGACCGCTCTATACAGTATGAGGTTGAGTTTTTGTGTTTTCAATACTATCTCGTCTTGCATCTCAATTAATCCCCAACGCCAAAGAGAAGTGTCACTGTTTTTTTATCTGGATTGAAGGTTGTGATCAGACAATCTTTAATTTCTCTAGGCATTGGGGATTACTCGGTTCTGGTAGAGAGATCGAGGAAGATAGATATTGATTTGATGAATATAAGAGAACGTGAAGGCGAGCTGGGAGCAGGGTTTCACTTCCAGGTTCACCGAACGACTTCTCTGAATGTCTTCTGTCTCAAACGTCGTATTTCGTTTCTCAGCGGTGTCTGACAAGGAGTGGCGCATATCTTTGTTGGGGGTTTGTCATGGGAAACCACAAAACGGGAGCTCAGTGTTGCGTTTAGCTAATTCAAGAAAGTTATGGACTCACAGATTATGGTTGAAGGGGATACAAGGAGGCCTCGTGGATTTGGATTTATGTTTTTTTCTGACAGACGCGCAATGAAGGATGCTAGGAGATGCACAATAAATAGTTGAATATTTGACAAATATCATTCAACAACGCGAAGCCAAAAGTGGGTTCGGATAATTCAGGCTACTGTTATAGTGGTGGTGCTACTCATAAAGTGCAACAGGTGGAGGAAAATTCTCCTCGTTTTAGATTTGAAAGATGCGAAAAAGGAGGCTGCCAGACAAATCTGTTGGTAACAAAGAACAAGGGAAAGATATGTGTAGTCTTTACTGATGATGTTCACGAGTTACTGGAGATGTTTAAGATGAAACAGAGAGCGGGAGGTAATGTGACTGAGGATGCATCCGTCTTATCGTCATCCAAAGGGAACACTGTCAGTTATGCTTACTCAGTTAAAATTATTTGTGATACACTTGCTTTTGCTTCTTTATGCACCACAATATCACCAAATTGGATAGTAAATTTTGGTGCATCTCAACATGTAACAGGGGCCTCTAGTGAGTTCTCTTATATTCACCTAGCAGTTTCAGAGAGTATTCAGACGGCTGATGGCACAACACAGCCTGTGTTTGGTAAGAGTATGGCAAGGTGTACCAATTCTATGACTTTGTCTAGTATTTTGAAAGCTCATTCCTTTTCAGTGAACCTTTTATCTATTAGCGCCATTGTACTCCAATTGAAATGTGTTGACAGGTGCCACTAGTGAATTATCTTATATTCATCTAGCAGTTCTAGAGAGTATTCAAACTGCTGATGGTACAACACAACCTATGGTTGGTAAGCGTATAGTGAGACGTACCAATTCTATTATTTTGTCTAATATTTTGCATGCCCATTCCTTTTCAGTGAACCTTTATCCATTAACGCCATTATACTCCAATTAAAATGTATTATTTCATTTGATATTCCAAAGGCGATTTTCTAAGTAAAGAGGATTGACACGTCATGGTTGAGAATGCTGGAGCAGGAGGATCTGAGAGGAGTGTGGACGAGGTTTTGCTTCTACATCACAGACGCATGAGACACTTTTCATTTAGTCTATTGAGTCATTTGTCTCCATCCTTGTATGAAACAATAAATAAACAGAAACTTGTTTGTGATGCTTCTGAGTTTGTTAAGTATACTAGGAGTTCTTTTGTTAGTTCTGGTAAAATTCATTTTCGTATTTTTGATTTGGTGCACTCAGATATATGGGGACCTTATTTTATAACTTCTATGTATGGTTACAAATATTGTCTTTTATTGATGGTTTTTCTCGTGTTAATTGGTTATATTTGATGAGAAACAAAAGTGATATGCTTGTTTGCTTTAAGGATTTTCAAAAGGCGATTAAGAATCAGTAAAATGCAGTAGTGCTAATATCGGGGTCTGATAATAAGAGAGTGTACCAACAAGGTATTTGGGGAATACTTGTTAGCTCAAAGAATGCAACATCAAACCACCTGTTCATGCACACCGACACAAAATAGAGTAGCTGAGAGGAAGAATAACTTCTTCTAGAGGTAGCTCAAAGCTTGACGATCACGATGAATATCCCAAAACACTTATGGGGGCAAATAGTTTTGGCAGCAAACAAAATACCCTTGAGAGTGTTGGATTGAAAGTCTCATTATCAGATTTTGAAAGGAGTTAATAACAGAAACCTCCCATTAAAGGTTTCTAGCTGAATATGTTTTGTGAAGGCCAATAAACCATCACTAGGAATTGGATCCTAGAGCTGCAAAATGTGTTTTCGTGGTTATTCCGCTACCCAAAAGAGGTATGTTTGTTGGAGTCCGATAGAGAAGAGATTGTTTATGAGTATGGATATGTCCTTTTGAGAGTTCGAACTATAGTACTATCTGGAGGTGATCTCACCCTTTGGTGCCTCATCAGATATTGGAGGTATGAGGCGTAAGGGGAGTGTAGTGATGGTCATAGATTGGTGCGTGTGGGAATGATGTCTTGTCCTATTATGTGGAAGGACCAACTGAGGAAGAGCCAAAAAATGAGGAAAATGAGCCTAAAGGTGGAGGGATTCAAGCTCAAAAGGAGCTGAGGAGGAAAATACAAAATGAGGGAGCAATGCTGCCGTGCCACTTGTGCTGTCAAATCTAGAAACAGTGTTTGTCGTGCCATCAAGTCCCTTATCCTCGTCTACTCCGACTTCTAGGACACCTATACCTTCCACTTTCGAATTTGATTACCAAGGTGATATGATTCCTCTCCTTTCTCCTCCCACTCCCATTTATTTAAGGAGGACCTCTCGTAGCAATGTCGGTCATTCTCCTGATCGTCATTCTTTTAATTGTTTTGGTTTCTCATATGTCATTGCTTAATTTATTTCATATTCTAAAGTATCTTCTGTACACGGAACATTCATTGCATCTTTAGACATCGTCTCTATACCCAAATGTTGGCAGTTAGCTAAGGAGGATTCAAAGTTGACAACTGCCAATAGAGGAACTTGGTGCTCTTGATAAGAACATGACGTACGTGGGAGATAGGGTTGTTAAAATGACTAGTTGTTCATGAACAACTCGTGTTCGATTTGTTAAGTAGCTTGTGTTTGATTCATTCGCTAAGCAAAAATGAACAATTTTTTTGCACTCGATATATAAATGAGTCGAACATGAACAAAGTTTTGCTTGTTCGTGTTCGACTCATTTTGGTTGGAAATAATCATACATATATATAATTAATTAGTATTATTTTTAAATAGTTTGACTACAATGCTACAAAGATTAATAATCAGTTGAAATTACTAATTAAAAATAAAATAAATAAATGTTAAATTCTATTTAAATGAATATTTTAATATAAATAATAAGATATAAATCTCGCTCTACTCTTAATATCCCACGGCTGTGTGACTAGGGTTGTCAAAATGACCCATTGTTGATGTATAACTTGTATTTGACTCGATAAACAAACGAGTCATGAAAAATTTTCTTGAGCTCGATATATAAACGAGTTGAACACAAACAATGTATTGTTTAACAAGTCGAGCCAGGGCTCATGCTCGGGTAATTTACACCTCTAACTACTGCATATGTGACGAGAATTATCAAAATGATACTTTGTTTGCGAACAACTTGTGTTCGACTCTCTAAGCAAACGAGACGAACACAAACAAACTTTGTGTTCGAAATATAAATGAATTGAACATGAACAAAGATATTTTTTAACTAGCCGAATACGAGCTCAGGACTGTCTCGCTCGTGTTCGACTCGTTTATACCCTTAAAGATAGCCGAGAAAATAACAGTTGGGTGCAATCGGATCTTCACAGTCAAACAAAATCTAGAAGGGAAATTGGAGTGTTATAAGATACTATTGATGGTAAAATGGTACATTCAACATATGACATTGAGTATGCATAGACCTTTATACTGGTAACGAAGATGAGCACAGCTGGGACATTGGTTTCTCTAACTGTGAATGGTGGGTGGAGTTTACACAAAATTGATGTGAAGAATGATTTTCTTCATGGAGCGTTATCAAAAGTCGGTACATTCCAGATAGTGGGCAAGGTATGTAGGCTCAGGAAGTCTCTTTATGGTTTGAAACAAACCTCCTAAAGCCTCGTTTAACAAGTTTAGAAAAGCAAAAGTGGGCATGGGATATTGGATGATCAATGCTGACCATACGATGTTCTTTCGTAAAAAAGATGGTCACATTACTATGCTTGCTGTGTATGTTGATGACATGATTATCACTAGTGATGATGAGACAGAGATTAGTCAACTAAATGTTATACTAGGCAAAGATTTTGAAGTGAAAGACATTGGACAACTTAGATACTTTGTTGGGATTGACGTGACTCGTGGACCAGTGGGGATGGTCTTATCTCTGAGAAAGTATGTACTATATTTTCTCACGAAACAAACATGTTGTGATATACGCTTATAGTCTCTCCAATTGATCAGAAGACCAAGCTGAGTGCAGAGACAAGAAGCCAATTGATCATGAGAGATACCAGAGATTGATGGGTCATCTGATTTATCTGTCACACTTGTCCTGATAGCTCATTTGCATTGAGCGTGGTGAGTCACTATATGCATTATCCAAGGAAGGGTCATATGAACGTTGTGTATTAGATTCTGAGGTACCTAAAAAATGCACCAGAGATGTGGTTGATCTTCAGGAAGAACAAACACGTAGACATTGAAGGCTATTGTGATGCTGACTTGGCGAGTTGTGCAAATTGTAGAAGATCCATCTTAGAATATTGCTTGTTCGCAGGTAGGGTTGTCAAAAAAACTTGTTGTTCGTGAACAGTACGTGTTCGGTTCGTCAATGAGTTCGTGTTCGATTTGTTTGATAAGAAAATGAGACGAACGTGAACAAACGTTTTTTGTTCGGTTAGTTAAACGAACCAAACACGAACAGTGATGCGTTCGTTCGTGTTCGAATCGTTATTGTNTGTTTTCATCTCATTCAAACTTATTACACGTGAGAGATATAAAGAACGAGAGACAGTGGGAGTAGGAGAGGAATTTTGAGGGAGCTTACGAAGTTGAGGCAAGGAGTCGAAGCAGGCAAGACAGAGTGAAAGCTAGAGAGAGAGTGAGAGCGTGAGAGACATCAAAAGAAGGGAAATATGTTTTCCATAAGTACAAGAATAAACAAAGAAGCAGAAAGGAAGGAGGAGAAAGGAGAAAGCGTTGAAGCCAAAGAAAAGAGTTATCACTCACCTCTTCCGTAGCTATACATGATTTTATCGCGATCAAGAGACGTTAGATCGAGCATCTTAAGTCTTAAGTGGTGATCAACAAACAGAGGAAGGAGAGTCGAGCGATTTTCCCCGATTTACACAAATTTCAACATTTGAGAAGCTTGACCAAGAGCTCTGGGAGAAGGAACGACTCACTAGATCTCTCTTTCGTGTGCAGAGATGCATGGTTCCGAGCATATCTTCGACTGACTGGAATTAGTGTGAGCACATTTGAGGGAGATCGAGCATATAAGGGATTTGGGAACAAGGAGAAGGCGTACATGAAGGGGAAGGAAGTTGAGTGCGGCAATTTCACACCTGAGGGACTCGACTGAGAGCTTAAAGCTCATTTTCGAAAGCAGAAGCCTCTACATTAAGGAGATAGACGAGTTACAGTTTAAGGTAAGAAATTTTTTTAAGTAATTAATTTTATATAAATGAAATTAATTTTCTCGTCACGACCCTTCTTGGGTGCTCAAAATAATCAAGGTGAGAAATGTTGATTGAACGGAGGAAACTATTTAAAAGTTTTATTTCATAATTACTATGAAATCCAAAACACCAAATAACCCTTAAATTTATAAAATTTAAAGGTACATCTAGTTTTTACAGATTTTTAAATATTTACAATTGACAAAAAAAAAACTTGCATAAAAACCTATCAGCGTGCGTTTTTCAGTGTTTGCACACTCTGGCGGGTTTGACTTGGAGTTGAAGCTGATCCTGATGACTTAACTAGTTTTCGTTTGCCAAAAATCCTCTAAAAAGATGGAGTACTAGCTTTGATATTTGTAGGAGGTCTGTCCCAGAGTAGGACAATATCTCATCGTATGTCTTGACCGACGCCCCCAAAAATAGGTGCCCTTTCACATTTGGCTCAAGTGTTTATACTGCTACCACCGCGAGTGTTACCACCACCGCCTAGGTCGAGATGTTTTCAAACTGGACTACCCAAACCTGACAGATTGAGTAGCCTGTTGAGATATGGACCTCTCATTTCATCTTCTGAAAATCTCTATACTTTTGCGTAGCCCACAAATCAATCTCTATCATCATCGCCCTCTCTAGCAGAACCGAGTAATCTTAAATGCTCAGGGTGAGTAAATGTGGTATGATCACATCCTTCAATCTAGATAGAAAATTATGGTACTTTTCCTCGACATTACAGATTAACTAAAATGCATATCAAGATAACATTTTAACTTGAGCCTCGTACTGCGTGATAAAGCAACTGCCTTGCAACGACCTGATAAATCATACTTGCATCTACTTTCTGGCTTTGAGATGAACAAATCTATCACCGAAAGTCCTCACGAATCCTCCCACTGAATGTGGTTGTGAGTCGTCTTCCAAACTTCTCTAACTGTTCCTGCCACCGCCTCCCTGCTATCCTCTTGAAAGCAAAATTGACCAATGTGACCCTTCTCTCATGAAGGAAGGACAAACCGTCAATGATTTTCTCTATCCATAATAACCTGTTCTCTGCCTCAACTGACACTCTTTCTCCTAAAAATATTGGTTGTCGCATGTCCTGAACAACATCATATATTATCCATCCGCGTTGCTCCTCTAGCACTGGCCTGTGTCTAAATCCTTGATAAGTCGTGTATTTGCGACCATCATCTGAGTAAATGCCTCCTTAGGAATGCTAATACCACTAGATGGAGAATCAATAAATGGAGGCGTTAGATTCTACCTATCAACAATTCTTGTCTAACATTATTCCCATAAGTATCATCTTGATCGATATCAATTACCATGAGATATCAAAATTTTTCATTATTGACATAAACATTGAAGTTATTTTTTAATTTTTTTAATGATTATTAATGATTTTTCTAATGGCTCTTTTATGATCACTCTTCTACTGCCCTTTGACTGAACTCTGATGCCATTTGTCAGGACCCTGTCAGAGAGCTTGAAATTACTAAGGCGGGAACTATTGGTCCGATGGAGAAAAACTATCTAACTGTTCTATTTTGTAATTAAAATGAAATCTAACACAAAATAATCATTGTATTTATAAATTTTAAAGTTACAACTTACATAATGTTCGTGCATATTTTTAAATATTTACAACTGACAGGAAATGAAAACTAATCCTTGGCGTCTCACGATTGTGCACGTACTCTTTGTGGTTCTTTTAGCAGAAAGCATGTTTTCTTGTAATTTTTTTTTTCTAATAAAGTAATTTTCTATTTATTTCTTTTTTTTTTCATTACAATTTTCATTATTTAGAATTTCCGTCTAGACGTATATTTAGAAAGTATACTTTTAATTTTTTCCAACCCACTATAATTGTAAACAATGTTCATTTGCATTTTCTTTTTCGTATATGGGTACATTGCATTCCCCTGTTAGATTCATCAAGGGGTGACTCTTATATGCATGCATATGCCATATTTATTTTGTCATTTTGCATTTTACTTTTAAAAGAAGAAAATGAACTTTTACATTTTTAAAATAAATGTTGAAAGGAGAAGCGTGTGTAATTGTCTTCCAGCATAAACAAAATAGTTGTAAAATAAAAAACAGATTTACTCGTCTTTACAGTGCAATCAGCTATCATTTTCTCGGTGAATCTAATCTATTGGGTGCATCTATATAAACAATTTAAATTATATTAGTTATATCCTTTTTTCATTTTGAATTTTAATTTAGACATATTCACTTGTTAATAGATTAATGTTATCTTTACTAATTTTTTATACTGTGCACAATTATTTTATAGTGTAATAAATGAATGTAAAAAGAAAAATATTATCATTACTATTTTTTTTAGTGCGCACAATTTTTTATTGTTATTCAAACCATTAATTGGTAACATTTTGCAGGAAAATCAGCTTTATAATAGATGAAGGTCAGAGAGTATGCATAAAGATGTTGAAAGCGCAAAATGATAAGTAATGCGTGTTAGTTTTTATTTGCCGTTACTTATAAATATTCAAAAATTTATGCGACTCTTTGTAAATTTAAATTTTATAGATAGAATAAAATAACTTTTATTATGGATTTAATTATAATTATGAAATAAAACGATTGGATAGTTTTTCTCTGTTCTATTGATAGCTCTCGCCTTGGTAATTCCAAACTACCAGGCCGAATCTTGATAAGAGTGTATTAGAGCCCAGCCAAGGGCTATAGGATAGTGAATTTGAAAGAGTCATTAGGAAAATTATTATTGATCATTTAGAAAATTAAATATAATTATATTGTTTTTGTTAAGAGGAAAAATTTTGGTATTCAAGACAGTTGATATCGAACTGGTGAATACTGATGGGAATAATAAAGAGGCAAGAACTGCTCATCAATAAAATATGGTGCCCCCAACATTTACTGATCCTCCATTTAGCGGTTCTACCATCTCTATGGAAGCATTTACTTAGATGATGATCATAGTGACACGACTGATTATGGGCTCTCAGACCCAAGCCAGTGCCAGTGGAACATCACTGGTGGATAAATATCTAAAGTTGTTCCAAGATATGCTACCACCACTATTTTCAGAAGCAGGAGGGCCAGTTGAGACAAAGAACTGGTTGTTGCGGACAGAGAAATTCATTGATGATTGTCTTTCCCTCAGTAGATCAGTCACAACGAACACTTTTGCTTTCAAGGGGAAGTAGAGAAGTGGTGGCATGGGCAATTTCGGGAGAAGTTTGGAGGACGACCCAATAGCCAGATTCAGTGATAGGATTTCGTAAGAAGATTTGTATTTGTTTTATTCATCTCTTAGTCAAGAGACAAATGCAAAATCAATTTATCAGGCTGGGGCTGGACGACCGCTCCATCATACAGTATGAGGTTGAGTTTTTGAGTTTTCAATACTATCTCGTCATGCATCTCAATTAACCCCCAACGCCTAAGAGAAGTGTCACTGTTTTTTTATCTAGATTGAAGGTTGTGATCAGACAATCTTTAATTTCTCTAGGCATTGGGGATTACTCGGTTCTGGTAGAGAGATCGAGGAAGATGGATATTGATTTGCCGAATATAAGAGAACGTGAAGGTGAGCTGAGAGCATGGTTTCATTTCCAGGCTCACCAAACGACTTCTCCTCTGGAAGTCTTCTGTCTCAAACGTCGTATTTCGTTTCTCAGTGATGTCTGACAAGGAGGGGCACATATCTTTGTTGGAGGTTTGTCATGGGAAACCACAAAACGGGAGCTCAGTGTTGCGTTTAGCCAATTCAAGAAGGTTATGGACTCGCAAATTATGGTTGAAGGAGATACAGGGAGGCCTCGTGGATTTGGATTTATGATTTTTGCTGACAGACGCGCCATGAAGGATGCTAGGAGATGCACAATAAAGAGTTGAATATTTGACAAATATCATTCAACAACGCCAAGCCAAAGGTGGGTTCGGATAATTCAGGATACTATTATGGTGGTGGTGGGTACTCATAAAGTGCAACAGGTGGAGGAAAATTCTCCTCGTTTTAGATCTGATAGATGTGAAAAAGGAGCTACCAAACAAATTTGTTGGTAACAAAGAACAAGGGAAAGTTATGTGTAGTCTTTACTGATGATGATCACGAGTTATTGGAGATATATAAGATGAAACAGAGAGCGAGAGGTAATGTGACTGAGGATGCATCCATCTTATCGTCATCCAAAGGGAACACTGTCAGTTATGCTTACTCAACCAAAATTATTTGTGATACATGCTTTTGCTTCTATATACACCACAATATCACCAAATTGGATAGTAAATTTTGGTGCATCTCGACATGTGACAGGGGCCTCTAGTGAGTTCTCTTATATTCACCTAGCAATTTTAGAGAGTATTCAGACCACTGATGGCACAACACAGCCTGTGGTTGGTACGAGTATAGTGAGGTGAACCAATTCTATGGCTTTGTCTAGTATTTTGAAAGCTCATTCCTTTTCAGTGAATCTTTTATCTATTAGCGCCGTTGTACTACAATTAAAATGTGTTGACAGGTGCCACTAGTGAATTCTCTTATATTCATCTAGCAGTTCCAGAGAGTATTCAAACTGCTAATTGTACAACACAGCCTGTGGTTGGTAAGAGTATAGTGAGACGTACCAATTCTATTACTTTGTCTAATATTTTGCATGCCTATTCCTTTTCAGTGAACCTTTATCCATTAGCGTCATTATACTCAAATTAAAATGTATTATTTCATTTGATATTTCAAAGGCGATTTTCTAAGTGAAGAGGATTGACACGCCATGGTTGAGAATGCTGGAGTCGGAGGATCTGAGAGGAGTGTGAATGAGGTTTTGTTTCTACATCACAGACGCATGAGACACTTTTCATTTAGTCTATTGAGTCATTTGCCTCTATCCTTGTATGAAAAGATAAATAAAAAGAGACTTGTTTGTGATGCTTATGAGTTTGTTAAGTATACTAGGAGTTCTTTTGTTAGTTCTGGTAAAATTTATTTTCGTGTTTTTGATTTGGTGCACTCAGATATATGGGGACCTTGTTTTATAACTTCTATGTATGGTTACAATTATTGTCTTTTATCGATTGTTTTTCTCGTGTTAATTGGTTATATTTGATGAGAAACAAAAGTGATATGCTTGTCTGCTTTAAGGATTTTCAAAAGGTGATTAAGAATCAGTAAAATGCAGTAGTGCTGATATTGGGGTCTCATAATAAGAGAGTGTACCAACAAGGTATTTGGGGAAGACTTGTTAGCTCAAAAAATGCAACATCAAACCACCTGTTCATGCACCCCGACACAAAATAGATAGCCGAAAGGAAGAATAACTTCTTCTAGAGGTAGCTCAAAGCTTGACGATCACGATGAATATCCCAAAACACTTATGGGGGCAAATAGTTTTGGCAGCGACTCAATTGTTCAACAAAATACCCTTGAGAGTGTTGGATTGAAAGTTTCATGATCAGATTTTGAAAGGATGTAATAACAAAAACCTCCCATTAAAGGTTTCTAGCTGAATATGTTTTGTGAAGGCCAACAAATTCTGCTACCCAAAAGAGGTATGTTTGTTGGAGTTCGATAGAGAATAGACTGTTTATGAGTATGAATATGTCCTTTAGAGAATTCAAACTATAGTACTATCTGGAGGTGATCTCACCCTTTGGTGATTCATCAGATATCGGAGGTATGAGGCTTAAGGGGAGTGTAGTGATGGTCATAGATTGATGCATGTGGGAACGATGCCTTGTCCTATTGTGTGGAAAATGAGGAAAATGAGCCTAAAGGTGGAGGGATTCAAGCTCAAAAGGAGCTGAGGAGAAAAATACAAAATGAGGGAGCAATGTTTGCCGTGCCACTCGTGCTATCAAATCTAGAAACAATGTTTGTCGTGTCACTCTTGCCATCAAGTCCCTTATCCTGGTCTACTCCGACTTCTAGGACACCTATACCTTCCACTTCAAAATATGATTACCAAGATGATATGATTCCTCTCCTTTCTCCTCCCACTCCCATTGATCTTAGGAGGATCTCTCGTAGCAATGACGGTCATTCTCCTGATCGTCATTCTTCTAATTGTTTTGGTTTCTCACATGTCATTGCTTAAATTATTTCATATTCTAAAGTATTTTCTGTACACGGAACATTCATTGCATCTTTAGACATCGTTTCTATACCTAAATGTTGGCAGTTAGCTAAGGAGGATTCAAAGTGGACGACTGCAAGGGAGGAACTTGGTGCTCTTGATAAGAACATGACGTACGTGGGAGATAGGGTTGTCAAAACGGCTAGTTGTTCATGAACAACTCGTGTTCGACTCGTTAAGTAGCTTGTGTTCGATTCATTCGCTAAGCAAACAAGCTGAAAATGAACAATTTTTTTGCGTTTGATATATAAATGAGTCGAAAACGAACAAAGTTTTGCTTGTTCGTGTTCGACTCATTTTGGCTCGAAATAATCATACATATATATAATTAATGAGTATTATTTTTAAATAGTTTGACTACATTGCTACAAAGATTTATACAACAACAACAACAACAACAACAAAGCCTTAATCCCACTACGTGGGGTCGGCTACATGAATCCTTTTTCTCCATTGCGTCCTATTTAGTGTCATATTTTCATTTAGTTCTAATAAATTAAGATCATTTTTAATACAATAAGCCCAAGTCTTCCTAGGTCTACCTCTGCCTTTCTTAACACAAGTCGAATCTAAAACATCTACTCTCGTAATCAGATCATCTAATGGTCGACGTTTAATATGACCAAACCATCTAAGACGACTTTCTCTAATTTTGATCCGTAACAGGAGCTACGCCAACCCTATCACGAATATATTCATTTCGCATTTTGTCTCTAAGTGTAAACATCACAGGAGCTACTCCAACCCTACAAAGATTTATAATCAGTTGAAATTACTAATTAAAAATAAAATAAATAAATGTTAAATTCTATTTAAATGAATATTTTAATATAAATAATAAGATATAAATCTTGCTCTACTCTTAATATCCCACGGCTGTGTGACTAGGCTTGTCAAAATGACTCATTTTTCATGAATAGCTTGTAGTTGGCTCGATAAACAAACGAGTCACGAAAATTTTTTTTGAGCTCGATATATAAACGAGTTGAACACAAACAATGATATTGTTTAACAAGTCGAGCCAGGGCTCATGCTCGGGTTGTTTACACCTTTAACTGCTGCATATGTGGCGAGGATTATCAAAATGACACTTTGTTCGCGTACAACTTGTGTTCGGCTCTCTAAGCAAACGAGACGAACACAAACAAACTTTTTGTGTTTGAAATCTAAATGAATTGAACATGAACAAAGATATTTTTTAACGAGCCGAATACGAGCTCAAGACTGGCTCACTCGTGTTCGACTCGTTTGTACCCTTAAAGATAGTATCATTAGTACCCGGGAAAATAGCAGTTGGGTGCAATTGGATCTTCACAGTAAAACAAAATCTAGAAGGAAAATTGGAGTGTTATAAGATACTATTGATGGTGAAAGGGTACATTCAGACATATGACATTGAGTATGCAGAGACCTTTATACTGGTAACGAAGATGAGCACAGCTGGGACATTGGTTTCTCTAGCTGTGAATGGTGGGTGGAGTTTACACAAAATTGATGTAAAGAATGATTTTCTTCATGGAGTGTTATCAGAAGTTAGTACATTCCAGACTATGGGCAAGATATGTAGGCTCAGGAAGTCGTTTTATGGTTTGAAGCAATCTCCTAAAACCTCATTTAACAAGTTTAGAAAAGCAAAAGTGGGCATGGGATATCAGATGAAAAATGTTGACCATACGATGTTCTTTCGTCAAAAGGATGGTCACATTACTATGCTTGCTGTGTATGTTGATGACATGATTATCACTGGTGATGATGAGACAGAGATTAGTCAACTAAATGTTAGATTGGACAAAGATTTTGAAGTGAAAGACATTAGACAACTCAGATACTTTGTTGGGATTGACGTGCTCGTGGACCAGTGGGGATTGTCTTATCTCAGAGAAAGTATGTACTATATCTTCTCACGGAAACAAACATGCTGTGATATAAGTCTATAGTCTCTCCAATTGATCAGAATACCAAGCTGAGTGCAGAGACAAGAAGCCAGTTGATCGTGAGAGATACCGGAGATTGATGGGTCATCTGATTTATCTATCACACTTGTCCCAATAGCTCATTTGCATTGAGCGTGGTGAGCCACTATATGCATTATCCAAGGAAGGGTCATATGAACGTTGTGTATCAGATTCTGAGGTACTTAAAAAATGCACCAGAGATGTGGTTGATCTTCAGGAAGAACAGACACGTAGACATTGAAGGCTATTGTGATGCTGACTTGGCGAGTTGTGCAAATGACAGAAGATCCACCTTAGAATATTGCTTGTTTGCAGGTAGGGCTGTCAAAAAAGCTCGTTGTTTGTGAACATTTCGTGTTCGGTTTGTTAATGAGTTCGTGTTCGATTCGTTTGACAAGTAAATGAGACGAACGTGAACAAACTTTTTTCGTTCGGTTAGTTAAACGAACCAAACATGAATAGTGATGCGTTCGTTCGTGTTTGAATCGTTATTGTTCGAAATATAAAATAATTTAAAATAAT
>JXCR01110131.1:37700-65840 GCA_002079205.1 Phalaenopsis hybrid cultivar
ACAGGACCAAAAGAAAACCCATGCCATGATAGCAATAACCAGAAGGTTTATCCACAACCGATGGACGAGGCAGCAAATCGGAATAAAGAGTCCATAGAGACGCTAGTTTCAAAAATATTCAACAATATTTCATCCCTGAAAGCTGCTTACATTCAGCTACAGGATGCTCACACTCCTTATGATCCTGAGAAGATTCAGGCTGCTGATAAACTCGTAATTGGAGAGCTTATGAGGCTCTCCGAGCTCAAGCACGCCTATAGAGAGCAAAAACCAAAACTTNTGCTTTCATTTTATGACTTAAAATTATTTGAAAGTTTCAGCTGTGATGGAATCCCTTTTCTCACATTTTCGTTGCTTAAGAAATGTTTTTGGNTAACTTTTTTAGTGACTAATAATAATGCTTCTTAAGCATGTGGTTGTGCTCACATTTCGAATATTGTTGCTTCAAGTATGATATGATTAACATAGATATAGTCAACATTTAATTGTAAAAAAGAGAACCTAAGAATAAATTCCTTTGGATGAAGTTTGAAGATGCACATAGCTACACTTGTTACAAAATGTTATAGTGCTTTCATAAAAAAAATAAAATAAAAATCAAAGTGTTAAAATTTTACATTTTTCATGATTGGGTTAAATAAAGGCATTACAATATAAAAAATTATTTCACAAACCTTTTTTAATAATTAACAATTTCTACAAAAATTTGCATCACAGTAATAGTAGTCAAGCATTGCCATTCCACCGCTCTTTGTATTTTCAGGATTAGTTGACATACGTTTTATCATTGTTGGATAACCTTTATGGGATAATTACATTTATACAGCTTGAAATATTGATATTTATAAATTACAAGCCGAGGTGATATTATTAAAAACAAATTATCTCAAGTGCCTTAATAGTATTAAAAACAAATTATCTTAAGCTTATTGGATTACTCTTATTTACCCATTCGATTCGATTTGTGTATTAATATATTAAATTTAAAAATCATTTCATTATTTAATGAATAATTTAAAATTATAAATTATATCATACTTCCCAATACTTAAAAATTTAAATTTTAAATTTCTTTTATATAATAATTTAAACTAATTACTGACAGCTGGATTTACTTTCAAATATTAGAACAATTATCTAAAATAATAGCACAAAAAGGACCAAGTCCAATGTCTATCTAATATTTTCTTGGCCGACTGATTCTGTAGAGCCAAAAAAGTCAAAGAAAACCGCGTCTTCAAATAGATTTTCCAGCTAATTTAAATTAAACTATATTATCTTCCCCCACACTTATTAAAAAAAAAAAAAAAAAGTACATAACACTCTATTCTTATATATTTACACATCCAACATTTGAATTTCAATTTTTACAAATATATCCTACCTTAGCTATGGATTAAACCGTGTATTTCAATTTTTTTTCTTTTAAAGAAGAAAAAGAAAAATAAAAGTTATATTTTTGATATAAAATATTTAAGCTACATAAATATAAAAAAAAAAGTAAAATTTAGATGTTCAAACTATGCAAATACATGAGAATTAGGTGTAAATGCAGCACAGGGCAGGGCGATTCTTAAAATTTAAATTCCCGAGTCAAAGCCACATGTCGCCAGCCGCAACTCTCTTCTTCTTCTTCCTCAACTGAAAAAAAAAAAATTAGGTTAAAATTCCGAATGCATGATGTGGGAGGCCCCATGCCAAATGGGCTCCATAAATTTTAACACCCTAATATATTAGACATATAACGCACTACCATTAGGACTCCCTAGAGAAATAACTACTTTACTCTGAGTGAAAGTGACGGATTCAACCGGCCCGGTCCCAAAGGACGATGGAATCCGGNTATATAGCCCCAGTTTGCCTTGTAAGTTGAACTGTGGAAGATAGTTGGGAAACCAATGATGTTTGCCCTTTGGGTATAAGTTTGTGGGCCAATGCTGCCGTGATATGGCATTGTAAGTGGAAGATAATTTTGGGAAAACAATGATGCTTGCTATTTTGGTATATGTTAGACGCATTGCTGTTTTTTCCTAACTGAGTTTTCCCTAAAAAGTATAGAAAGCAAATTTGGCTTCTTTTGGCGATTGACTTTTGGTATAAGGATCATTTACCAGCAATGCTTTAATTTGACAACAGATACAAAAACATGTAAATTGATTCTATAGATTTTTTGGAAATTTTGGAAGATTGATTTTAATTTTAAAGCAACCCAATTACAGGTTCGTTGCAGCAAGCAACTAATTTCAGTTTTATTGTAGAGATTGAAAAGGAGATTCATGTTTGTGTAGTTGCATAAGATCACATTTAGGCTCTCATTTTTTGACTTTAAATTATTTGAAAGTTTCAGCTGTGATGGAATCCCTTTTCTCACATTTTCGTTGCTTAAGAAATGTTGTTGGTTTCATGTATGACAAGCATCTTAAATTATGTTTGACCGATTGCTTTCGCAGATTACTCGAAGACTTTTATTTTCTTCTCTACATAAATGTTTGATGTTTTAATCAGAGAAAGTTAGAGATAGCTGCTGCTTGTTAAGAACCAGCTATGCTACGCACAGGACCAAAAGAAAACCCATGCCATGATAGCAATAACCAGAAGGTTTATCCACAACCGATGGACGAGGCAGCAAATCGGAATAAAGAGTCCATAGAGACGCTAGTTTCAAAAATATTCAACAATATTTCATCTCTGAAAGCTGCTTACATTCAGCTACAGGATGCTCACACTCCTTATGATCCTGAGAAGATTCAGGCTGCTGACAAACTCGTAATTGGAGAGCTTATGAGGCTCTCCGAGCTCAAGCACGCCTATAGAGAGCAAAAACCAAAACTTACATCATCCTCATCACCTCAGGATTCTCGTTTAGTCTCTGAAATTCAAGAACAACAAAGCTTGCTCAAGACTTACGAAGTCATGGTTAAAAAGTTTCAATCTCAGATCCAGAACAGAGATACCGAGATCCTTCAGTTGCAGCAGCAAATCCAGGAGGCTCAGCAGAGAAAGGTAAAGCTCGAGAAGAAGCTCAAGCAGAGGGGATTGCTGTCCAGAGAACCAGGCGATTCTGAGGAAGATAACTTCTTCTCTATTGAACTGACACCCAGTTTGTTTGCTTCGGCCGTAGAAACCGCATACAAAGCCATTCACGATTTCTCAAAGCCACTGATTAACATGATGAAAGCAGCAGGGTGGGATCTGGATGCAGCGGCAAATGCCATCGAATCATCTGTAGTTTATGCGAGAAGGCCGCACAAGAAGTATGCATTTGAAGCACACATTTGCCAGAGAATGTTCAGCGGATTCGAAGAGGAAAGCTTTTGTGTTGATACAGGCGATCTTAATGTATCTAACGAAGGGTTTTTCCATCAGTTTCTTGCCATTCGAGCCATGGATCCATTGGATGTATTGAGCCAAAACCCAGATTCCATTTTTGGAAGATTTTGCAGAAACAAATATCTCTCGATCATCCACCCCAAAATGGAGAGCTCTTTCTTTGGCAATGTTGATCAGAGGAACTATGTGAAGAGCGGAGGGCACCCGAGGACACCGTTCTACCAGGCTTTTCTGAAACTGGCCAAGTCCATCTGGTTGTTGCACAGACTTGCTAATTCTTTTGAACCTAATGTCAAGGTTTTTCAGGTGAGGAGTGGGACTGAATACTCAGAGGTCTACATGGGATCTGTGGTTAAAAACCTTATACTGAGTGACGGCGAGCATAGACCGAAGGTTGGACTCATGGTGATGCCGGGTTTCATGGTTGGTGGCAGCATCATTCAGTCCCAGGTGTATCTTTCGGGTGTTGACTGTGCCGAATGAATAAGAATAAGAAGACCTGCATTTCTAAATGACGTGTGCTGAAGTTGCTAATCATGTGTAGGAGAGATTTATTGATGCTTCAATGATATCTCTATGTGATTCTGTAAATGATAGAGGAGAGGCTTGATATAAGAACCTGGAATCCTTAACATTATTCTGTGCTAGCTGCTAAATGTTAACTTGAAATCCTGCTTTTGCTTTTGGGATTTGTATTATTCTGTAGGAAGATTTACAAACATACCGCCCAATTCTTGTGTATTTACCATCTAGCACCTGAACTTATGTATTTACTGTTAGCTAAACTAGTGGTATTTTTGATGTTTTATGAATGATTAGGGGTGACATTATTGTAAAAAGCACAATTTAGGGTGTTAGATGTGTAGGTATATAATAATTTGGTTGTACTTACATAAATGCCCCTTATACATGCAACAAAAAGTTCTATTTCACCTTAATTGATTTTGGAGGAGATTGATGAATGTATTTAGTAATAAATTATTTTTTTTAAAAAATAATATCAATTAACTATGAAGGATTAAAAGTAAACAGAATTAAAGGAATTTAATAAGTATTTTACATGATATATTAATTACAATTTATAAACTACTAATAAATATAGTTCATTGATAATATTTTCTTAATCTCAATAAGTTAAATAAGAGTTATTAATAAATAATTGACAATGTCATCTTATTTAGATTGTAATTATATTACAATTCACATAGGCTAAATAAAAAATAAATTAATTAAATTAATCTTGGTATTTGTATATAAACTGGCTAATTAAGAACTATTTATTAGTTAGCTTAGTTAGTTATTAATTAACAATTAACTAAGATGTTTCCTTATGCTAATTGATAACTAGTAAAAAACAATAATTAATGATTGATTAGCTTAGTAAATTGTGATGAATTATTAATTAATTTAATAGATTAATAATGATTAATGATTAATATAATTACGAATAGTAAAAATAATAATGAAATCTAATAGTTAATGAAATTGAATATTGATTAAATCCGGATTTAGAGCCTATAAAAACCAGAGCCTCCGATGTCCCCCCGCAATCGTGAAGCATAAGAGTCAGCCGCCGGCGGTCTCTCTTCCTCTCCATGTCGCCGGCCTCATATCTCCCTCCTCTTTCGCTCCTCCTCCTCCTCACAATCTCCGCCGCCGGATCGGAGGCGCCCTATGGTCAACCCAATCCATGCCCTTTCTCAAACAACTACGGAAAGGCCTGCCCCATCAACTGCTTCCGATACCAACCTGTCTGCGGCGAAGACAACAAAACGTACGGTTGCGGCTGCCCAGATGCTGCCTGCGCCGGCGTGCAAGTGGTCAAAAACGGGACTTGCTAGGACGACAATGCCCCCCCATTAGAAAAACATGGTATTTCCTTAACCTTATTTTGACTTTATTATTTATATAATTTTATTTACCTTTTTTATCTTATTTGGATAATAATATTAACAAAAAAAAAAAATCTTTAAGTTTATCTTATTTAGACAATAAAAAAATTAACATGCCCAAATGATGATTAAATTTTTGTTAGCTTATTTTGAACTTAGTTATCTGTATTTTTATCATTCATCAACTTATTTCAAAGAGTGTTTTATGTAAATTTGACTATGATCCAAACAAAAATATAAGCCCACTCAAATTTTCAATAAGTTATCTAAAAAATATATTTTTTACATTTATCAATTAAATTTTTAGACTAACAATATGTAGTGAATTTTNTTTTATTTACCTTTTTATCTTATTTGGATAATAATATTAACTAAAAAAAAAAATCTTTTAAGTTTGTTATGTAAATTTGACCATGATCCAAACAAAAATATAAGCCCACTCAAATTTTCATTAAGTTATCTAAAAAATATATTTTTTACATTTATCAATTAAATTTTTAGACTAACAATATGTAGTGAATTTTCTATTTAGTTTTCTAACTTATACTATATTTTATATTGTCATCAGATCATTCTGGAGGACATGTATTCACTGAACCCACTCACTGAAGCTTCTTATAATAATTGATATTGTGTACTTCCTTTCTACAGTTCCAATGTATTTTGTATCAACTTTTTTAGTGAGTAATAATAATGCTTCTTAAGCATGTGGTTGTGCTCACATTCCGAATATTGTTGATTCAAGTATGATATGATTAATGTAGATATAGCCAACATTTAATTGTAAAAAAGAGAACCTAAGAATAAATTCCTTTGGATGAAGTTTGAAGATGCACATAGCTATACTTGTTACAAAATGTTATAGTGCTCTTATAAAAAAAAATAAAAAATCAAAGTGTTAAAATTTTACATTTTTCATGATTGGTTTAAATAAAGGCATTACAATATAAAAAATTATTTCACAAACCTTTTTTAATAATTAACAATTTCTACAAAATTTTGCATCACTCTTTGTATTTTCAGGATTAGTTGACATAACTTTTATCGTTGGCTATTTATCACAAGAATTAAAAAATGTTGGCATAACATTTATGGGATGATTACATGTATACCGCTCAAAATATTGATATTTATAAAATACAGGCCGAGGTGATATTATTAAAAATAAATTATCTCAAGTGCCTTAATAGTATTGAAAATAAATAATCTTAAGCTTATTGAATTTCTCTTATCTAGCCATTCAATTTGTTTATAAATATATTAAATTTAAAAATCATTTCATTATTTAATAAATAATTTAAAATTATAAATTATATCAATACGTACATACCTGCCAATACTTAAAAATTTAAAATTTAATTTAATTTTTATATTAATTTAAACTAATTACTGACAGCTGCATTTACTTTCAAATATTAGAACTATTATCTAAAATAATAGCACAAAAAGGACCAAGTCCAATGCCTATCTAATACTTTCTTGACCGACTGATTCTGCAGAGCCAAAAAAGTCAAAGACAACCGCGTCTTCAAATAGATTTTCCAGCTAATTTAAATTAAACTAATTTATCTTCCCCCACACTCATAAAAAAAAAAAGTACATAAACACTCTATTCCTATATATTTACATGTCCAACATTTGAATTTCAATTTTTACAAATATATCCTTCCTTAGCTATGGATTAAACCGTGTATTTCACTTTTTTTTTCTTAAAAAAAAAAAGAAAAAAAAAAGTTATATTTTTGATATAAATATTTAAGCTGCATAAATATAAAAAAAAAGTAAAATTTAGATGTTCAAACTATGCAAATACATAAGAATTAGGTGTAAATGCTGCACAGGGAAATAACTACTTTACTCTGAGTGAAAGTGACGGATTCAACCGGCCCGGTCCCAAAGGACGATGGAATCCGGTCAGGGCCTCCTTTCTTATCCACTGTGTGGCTCATCATCTGCGGTTTCTTCCGAGCCCGATGCCCTTTTATTCTGGGTTTTTTTTTTTTATGATGCGACTAATATTCATGTTTTTCTTTTTTTCTTCAGTAAATTCTTCGGTTTTTAGCATCTTCAATCTGCTTGCAATGATATTGCAAATTTGGAAATTATTGAAACCCGCACCAAATTCATTTCTGTTTGAATTTCGAAACGAAATAAGTTTTCAAATAGCAGTGAAAGTGAAAGGACTAAATATATATATATATACCATGATTATTCAGTTTTCAAACTAAATTTAAAAGACATGAGAATGAGTAGTATTCTGTTCCATCTGCCAACATTTCAGATTCTTTTTCAAATGGAATTATTTTACCGCAAATATCTCTTTACTGGATGGTGAACTTGTTGATGTTACTCTTCCAAGCCAAACTCTGCTGCTAAAAAAACATTGTCAGTGAATGTTTTTCTGTTGATGTCAATCTGCAATTCAAGAGCTTCCTTTCCCCCCAGGTTTAAGTCCAGTTTATGGTCATCCATAAGCAGTGGCCCAAAACTTTGGGGCAGCAGCACATTTTGAGAGAATAGAGCTTCAAAGGCAGGTGTACCCTGAGACAAAAAAAAAAGATAATTAATTGAACTGCTCAACAAATGCGTTAATAAACTGATATTGCACCAAAATGTTAGTTTTGATTGGACGCACATTGTATGGCTTGCTGTATATTTCAGCATTCTTAAGCTGTCCAAAACTTACTGCTTCAGTAAATGGAGATGTGTTGGAACAAGTATCGTGCTTCTTTTTGCCTGGAACCCCACTAATTTCCTCATTTCCTTTAACTACAGATGAGAACATATGTTGGTTGGGATGCTTTTCAGGTCTATCAACTCTTTTTTTTTCAACTGTTTCTGGAGATGATGATGATGATGGTTCTAATAGTGCAGAACAAGCCGAACATTTTGAGTTTTTTTTGGGGCCACTATCACACTTGAGATCTTTGGGTTCCTTTGTAAGATTCTGCACAATTGTTTGTGTTGCAGAAGTAGTGCTTGACTGAGAAGGAGATGACAATAGCCCATTAAGTCTCCACCAAGCANCCTTAAGCTGTCCAAAACTTACTGCTTCAGTAAATGGAGATGTATTGGAACAAGTATCGTGCTTCTTTTTGCCTGGAACCCCACTAATTTCCTCATTTCCTTTAACTACAGATGAGAACATATGTTGGTTGGGATGCTTTTCAGGTCTATCAACTCTTTTTTTTTCAACTGTTTCTGGAGATGATGATGATGATGGTTCTAATAGCGCAGAACAAGCCGAACATTTTGAGTTTTTTTTGGGGCCACTATCACACTTGAGATCTTTGTGTTCCTTTGTAAGATTCTGCACCATTGTTTGTGTTGCAGAAGTAGTGCTTGACTGAGAAGGAGATGACAATAGCCCATTAAGTCTCCACCAAGCAGCAGCTGCTTCGACTGTGGCTGCAATAATAGCTTTTATACTTGGAGATATATCGCCAAGTTCATCTCGAGCTTTCCCAACATTGATGTTTGTATCTGAATGTGCAGAGAAATCCACAAAAGTATGTTCAAGTAATGAAGCAGCAGTGCTTGGATCTGCATGGAGCTTGGGAAATGAGTTGGTGGTGAAGCCACTCAAAGCAATAGAAGCATTCTCATCCTCCAGACAATCATCACACAGTGAATTTGATGGAACTGCCTGATGGATGGAAGAAATTACTGGATCTTTTGTCATGCACGTAACAGAACTAGTATGACTAAGGGACAGGCTAAGATCCGCATTTGCATCTGGCTGTTCAATGAATGATGAAGATGTACCTGCACAACGATATTTTGAACCTGTAAGTTGAGGCAAAACCATGTTTTGGTAGCTTCCCTCACCTTGTACAGTGTGCTTTGGTGATGCGTATGGCTTACCAAGCTTCTCTAGCGTTTGATTTCTTTCTTCTGAAGTGAATTTCATCTGAGGATTTGTGAAGTTCCCATTCATTTCAAACAGATGCAAATACTTGCCAGCCTTCTTTACGGATTCCTCCAGCATTGGTATATGCTCTGGCAAAGGGTGAGCACTGTTGTTACCATGATAAAGACAAGGATACGAGTTCCATCTTCTAAGTGCCTGATTCGTGCTTTCTTCAGTTGCTCCAGCCACTGACTTCTAAAAAAATTGCCAAACATACCGAGGAGTTATTCAACTTTACTACCTTATCAGTGCTGGACCAAGCCAAACATACTGAGGAGTTATTCACCTTTACCTCATTAGATGGATGGAACGGTTTTCTTCGGGCCCTTGGGGGAGGGATCTCTAAGTCATTCGGATATCCAAGATTCATGCCACCACCTTTCTGCAAAATACATATCCAAAGGAAACATCCAGTTCTCTTAATTAAAATACCTCATGAATATGGTAACAAATGATCAATATAAGCAAAAAAAATACATTGTGTAATCTTTCTAACTAAGTTGCAAAGATCATTAATTAAACTTGTTGAAACTAAATAAACTATTAAATGATTGCTTAATTAGTTTGTTTGCATTATCATAATCATCCAAGTTAAGAAAATTGGGAGATTCTTACAACTAAATGGATTCAATAGGCAATGATGATAATAGTCAGAAGTTAATTATTAATGATAACTTGGAATTAATTATGAATTGAATAAGATTTGTTTAGAATATTTGTTATTTAGATTAATAATGAAGTAAACTAAATCTTAAATTTACTTTGTGGACAGGTGAGTGTTCGACGATGAACTTTTAGGATTTTTCACATTGTTTTAAGTTCAATGCATAACTAATTTTGATAGTTAATTCAGTTATTATGAATTAATTATTGAGCTAAATCTTCATAATCATATGCAAGTACTAAGAAAATATTAACAACACTAATCAACCTTAATTATTAATTACTTTAGCAAAATAATTTATCAATTATCTTAGCGTTACTTATCATAACTAAATAAGAATAAAATATTAACAACATTAACGAAAATCTAATTATTCACTCACTATGTTTTTTCAATAAATATGTGCTAATCATTTGAAATAATTTAATTAAAATAACATATTTATTAATTAAGTATAATAGGCTTATATTATTGTAAATAAATAATAATAAACTTCATTAACATTATGAGCTATAATTAATTTCAAAACAGTTTTCATAGAAATCAACAAAGTAGCACATATTTATTCGCATTGTCATTGATATCATTTATAATTCCATCAAAGTAGCATATTTTATTCACCTTTATACATGTCCAAACCATAAGATAACACCTAAATAAATACCTATGTTAACACCAGTTATCATTCTCAACACCTAATATAGCAGTCAATACGAATGAATCAAGATTAAGGACTTATAAAGCAAATCCTAAATTTTTTGGATGAGACTAATGATGATCATGATGATGATGATGATGATGAAAACTTGGTATAAAAATTAACTCCATAGAATTTGCCAGTTTTCCTTTTTCCATAATTTTATTTTATAACTAATAACTTTGATTCTCAACATTTATCATAATTTTGAACATTTCCTATTTTCTTAAATATTGAGAACATTTATTTTTTCTTTTAAAAAAAAATAGAGGCATCTAAATAAAATTTTCCCCCACTTGAAATCAGGTAACAAAGTTATGAGCAAGCATCTTGAGTGCGAGTAATTATAAAGAAAGAAAAAAATATAGTTTACCTTTAAGAAGAACTTCTGTGCATGACTTCTTATCTGGGTAGCCGACTTGGTACCAACATGCTCTGCAACGAGACAAGCAACACTGAAAACTATAAAAGCTGTAACACCTCATACTAGTCATCCTTGAAGAAAAGTTTACGCTCAGAGTTTTGAAATGAACATATGACATTTATTGGACAACTGCAATATATGAAGCCAAAGAACTCTCTTGAATATCTCCAAAATGAAGGATTTAGCTAACATGACCGTGTGATATGATCAATCCTGAGCCAACTTTACGATGAAATAAAAACATCATTCAAGGCAAAGGCTATTATCAAGCAAAGCCATTTTTCACCCGCTTCTCACCAGCAAAGTTTAAGTAACATAACGTAGTTAATTGCATCTGTCCCTCTCCTTTTTTATCTGAAGTTCTTACTGTGATCCTTCCATTGAAGGGGTCCCTAATGCTTCTCGAAGAGAAGATTAAAACAAAGCATAACAGTCTCGTGATGTTAGTTTGTGCTGCATTAATTCCATTTATGTAAAGGAATGCACCGCTGGTGTGGGGCAGGAAGAATTAACTATAAAAGCATCTATTTACGTGATTTTGAATGACTGTGTAAGGTTCATTGTAGATAATGGTATGGGGCAAGTTCTGCACAAATGGATTTAACATACTCTATCAGAATTCAGTTGCAATTGTGAAACACNTCAATGCATCTTTTCATAAGATGGTATTGATTGGGTCTTCTCCGTATAGATATTGGCATAAAGTAAAGTTTAAAGACATGCCATAAGAGTAAGAGGCCAAAATAGTCCCCCAATTATTAAGAAGTCCCAAATTTAGTCTAAGAGTTTTAGAATACTCCAATTTAGCCCCAAACTATTAAAAGTTTGTTCAAATTGGTCATAATCATATTTTCTGTTAAACTTAACGGCGACCTACATGAATTGAAAGGTACTTTTATCTTTTAATGTAATTATTCAAAATTTATGTGGTTTGTATATAAAACTTTTTTATTTTTTGTTAAAAATTTATAATTTTATTTTGCATTAATAAATCTCTTCAAAAAGGTCATCAATTTTTTTTAATAAAAAATTTTAAAATAATCAATGATTATGCAATAAGTGCTCGCCAATCTAAAATTATATGATTTGCCCAATTTCAATTTAATTTTTTATTTTAAAATTATTTATTTGAGAATGTGTTATAAAAAAATTAGAAGTAAACTTGCAAAAGTAATGAATTAATTTTTTTAACGTTTAAAATATAATGGATGTGAAAGATAAAATTATGTCATTGATGGCAAGCCGCTTATATTTTTACACAAATATTTTTCAATAGAAGTATATATATATATATATATATATATATATATATATATATATATATATATATATATATATATATATATATATAAAAATATAAAGAAACTTACGGTTTCCCCAGCTCTTCTCACTTATCATCGAAGATGGTTCTTCAAAACGATATTGATCTGCTAAACCCACCTGCCGAGGTCGAGAAGAGGAAGCACAACTCAAGCGTCTTGTCTAGTCCCCTAACTCCTTCATGGATGTGAAGTACCAAGGTTGCTTAAACATAACTACTGTATTCAACCATTCTCAAACAATAGTTGTTTGTGGAAACTACCAGACAGTGCTTTGCCAGCCAACTAGATGGAAGGCCAGGCTCACAGAGGGTTGCTCCTTCCGGCGGAAAGGCGACTAAAAGGGGAGTACTAGGGGATCAGTGTTCTACTTTTTCCCTTTTTTAATATACTCTCATTTGGTTCCCTATGAAAGAAACCTATAAAATAAAAATTTTGAGTCCTTGTTTTATTTTCTACTGCTATTTTCTCTGTACTTTAGATGTTGTTCTATCTGTCATTATAAGTTATTTTACCTGTTCTGAGGTAAAAGGAGGTTAAAATGTCTTGTTTTGGTATGTTATAATGGATGTATTCAAGTTTGGTTTTGTCTGAGCTCTTTAATCTTGTTAATATATATATATATATATATATATATATATATATATATATATATATATATATATATATATATATNAGAAATTTATTAATGCAAATTTAAAATTATAATTTTTCAAAGCAAATAAAAAAGAAATTTGTATACAAACCACATAAATTTTGCATAATTACATAAAAGGTGGAAATACCTTCAATTCATGCAGACTACCACTAACTTTAATAGAAAATATGATTTATGATTAATTTGGAGCAACTTTTAATAGTGTGAGATTAAATTGGAGCATTCCAAATCTCTGAGTCTAAATTAAACACTTCTGAATAGTTATTTTGGTCTTCTACTCCATTCCATAGTATTGCTACACTTGCCAGGTTTCTTCACATAAATTCTCTGAATGCTTTAACTTTGAAGGATCGCCTCTAGCTTTATAAATCTCTTTTAAAGTCATAGGGCATTCCAAATGAGGCCTTTGGTGAAAAATCATTATTATATTGTTCAAATACGTTCTCAAAATCTCAATGTGGATTCAGTTCCTTTCAAGAGAAAGTGGTTCATGTTGGTGCTTCTCACAACCATTTAATGTTGATTACTTCATCTCCTATTACAATTATAATTGACAATTCTGCAAGTTCTTGAAATGGCTCAACATTTTTTTCGGTGAACAAAATGATAATTACTTGTTGCAATATGGTTCTAATTTTCAATACAACAATCAAAATATCAACTCAATGGATTAAAAAGTTCTTGTTCTTCATACCAGAAAAAGGTAAAAATCAAAAGAAAATTTATCATCTCTCCTATTTTTACTAAACTTCAAGCCAAATTATCCAAATAAAATTTTTGTATTTTTTTTTACCTAGTTTTACTTATCTTTTCGCTCTAACTTTTTCTGTTAAATGTTTTTTATATACACATATCATTATCTAATTAATATGTTTGACTTCATAAAAAATAGCTAAAAAGAAGACATATTAGATGGTCAAAGTTTATGTCATCTTTTTATTATAGTTTAAAACATAAGTTTGGTGTTCAAAACAAGTTAGCAAATGTTTCAGTTATTGCTATATCATTCTCAGTACATTTCAATCCAAAAACATAGCGAATAAAAGATCTTTAATTGGAGAATTTAGAGATTGGAGAAAAATGGAAAAAATGTTAAGTCGGAACGGGTGCTTATTTTTTCCTAATCGTGTTTATATCCCTTGTTGTTCATTGCAAGAAGCCATTTATTTGATTGTCATGAGGGAGAAGTAGGTGGACATTTTGGTTGTTAAAGCAATTGTCTTAATTCAAGAAAATTTTTATTAGCCATCAATTCAATGGGATGACATTTAATTTCTTTAATAATGTCGAGTGTGCCACATGACCAAAGCTAAGAGTCAAAAGACGAGAATGTATCCGCCTTTGCTTGTCCTTGAATCACTTATGATATATGTTAGCTTGAATTTCGTGGTTGGGCTTCCAAGCATGTAGCAACATAAGGACGTTGTCATGATAGTTATGGATAGATTTTCGAGTATAACTCATTTTATACCTTGCCATAAAAGAAATGATGGGTCCAACATCGCGAATGTTCAATTTAATGAGATCATGAACTTACATAGAATCCCAAAAACATTTAGATTTGGTCGTTTTGTGTGTTTTCTCAATCATTTCTAGAAAATTTCATGGGGAAAGCTTGGTAACAAACTTCAATTTAGTTTGTTCCACTCCTCATTCCTAGTTTAATGGTCAACCGAAGCCATCAATTGCATTCCATGAAAATTATTACAATGTTTTGCAAGAAAAATATAAATAATGGGGTCCACTTTTACCTAAGTTGAGTTTGAATATAATCGATCAATTAACCAAATTACAAATCATAGTCCATTTGAGATAATATATGGTGAAAATACATCACCCCTTGAGATCCAATTCCTATGTCAGCTATTTTTTAATATAATATTGATGTCCATAAAATAATTTAAGAGATGAAATAAAATTACAAAATCAAGTCCAAGAAATGATTAAAAAGAAGAATGAACAATATCAAAGAAAAGCTAAAAAATCTCGTACTTAATTGTCCTTCAAAGTGAGTGACTGAATATGGATTCACTTAGGACATGAATGATTTATCCCTGGTTATTTTACTGAACTTAAGCCAAAAGTTGAGGAGCCATTTAGAGGCATCAAGTGAATAGGGGGGAATGCTTTTAAAATTGACTAGCCAAAGGATATGAGCATTTCAACACCTTCAATGTAATTGATTTTTCACCCTATTATGAATATGATAGGGAACTGAATATCAAAGATGAGTACTCTCCTACCCGGGGAGCATGACATGGTTTGAGGTGTAGCATTTTCTTTTACTTTTAAATAGTTTCTGTTCTTTTATCTTGTTTTATTTTAAAAAAGGGTAGTTTTGTAATTATGGGGCCTAGACGTTATCAGTGTTTCCTATAAATACCAAGCTTAAAAGGGTGGAAGGGATTTTGGTGAGCTTTGTTTCATGATAGACTTGAGAGCGAGAGAAATTTCCCTTCCTCAAGATCGATTTCCCTTAAAATTGATGAAGGGAGGTGGAAAAAAACCACGATGGGGTCCAAACCATGCCAAGACCGATTTCCCTATATCTCTCGGCCTTCATCTTGTAGTGTCAAAGACCATCAAATATAGCCAGTATCAAGAGAAAATTCATGATACCGAAGTTAACCCCAACCACAATAGAAATGTAAATATTATTGTTGAATTCAAAAGGGATTACAATACAATAGAAAAATAATAACACAAAAACTAGATTCCCTAACCCGAGGACGAAAGTAGTGGAATGCGATTGAGTTCGTGTAAGAAAGTGATTGGAGGTGGTAGGGTTGCGGCTAGATAGTGAAATACAGGTGGTTGGCGACAAGGTCAGGTAGGGAGGAGCGGTTGGACAACAACATGCAGGTGGTTGGAGGTTGTGCAGTGCAGGGAGGAGCAACTGGACAACAACCGACAGGGGGATGGAGGCAGTGTGGTGCAGGGAGGAGCGGCTATAAGCAGGTTGGACCGGTCAGAGTCTAGGGAAGCAAGTAGGGGGGCGGCTGGTGGCACTGAACATCAAATAAAGGGTAGTCCGAGGATGATGACAACGAGAGATGACTAAAAAGTCAGCGGATGAGTTGAGTAAAGATAAATATCCTCGCGAGATCGAATTACAGTCGGAGCACCGCTCAAATACTTGAAGAATGTCACCATCTTGGAGGAATTACAGTCGGAGCACTTTCTCGTCTTGGTACAACCTTAGAATGGGACAAGAGGACGTCGATTGTTGTCTTGACATAAATTTCAAGTAACCCTAAAACAGAAAATAACAAATATATATATATATATATATATATATATAATAGATAACTAGGATGGAGAGAGCCCTCCCCTTTGGTGGCAACCCTAGCCCATCATCATGGACCGGCCAACCCCTGCTCCCCTCTTGCTTGAACTGGTTCAGATGAACAAGTCGGTTTAGCCCCCCTTGGGAGCCCCGTGTCAGTCTCCCAGAGTTGGGAGCTTTCGGCCTCATTTATCAAAGCTCTTGTATACCCGATGCCGATGGAGTTATTCTAACCTCCCGAAGCTGCAACCGATTCGAATGCAGTCCAAGAAACACCTAGATCCCACTGGAGATTGCACCGTGCCCCAAGACTTATGAGATCTTTCCCCACTTGCAAGCAAACATCCATATTGGTCCAGTCTTTTGGGAGCTCACTATTGATCTGGCTTGGACCTGGACCTCCCCAAATGGTGGCAGAAAGAGTGGTAAGGTATCGAACATGGTGTCCTGAAATGCTCTTTGTGATGATTTTCCTATATATGAAATTAGTGTCTCTATCTTATCATCCTTGTCACCAAAACCGGCCTCACCGATGCTACTCTATTGACAAGTGCACATGTGATCTTAGGCTCCACATAAGGGAGAAGGCTAATGCACTTCCCCTCTTTTATGGAGTGAATGTTTCTGAACTAGATGTGTTGAGTCTACGATCAAAATGTCAAGGTCTCTCCAACAAAATGCACATGTGATCTTAAGCTAATGCAACTGACTCATAATCGAAAAATCCACTAAGCACCTCCGGTCAATGTTGATCTTATTCACCTTCAGCCACGTCAGAGAATATGACTTTGAATGCCTCTGAGCCATGAGGCCCAATTTCTCCATCATCTGTATAAACGTCACTTTCTTGTTGTTCACTATATCAATGATGACATTACATATCTTCCTGTCCACAAGGCAACATGTGTAGAATATATTGTTGTGGAGCCCTACGGATCCATTGTATCCTCAATCTGTAGGACCTTTCAAACCATAAGCATCTTGCCCTCATTCGATAGAAGATGAAACACCTCACCTTGTTTTTCAGTTGCTTCCTCGTAGTTAATCTCCTCCAGCGTGTCTTGCTTGGTAAAATATACAACTCGACTCGTTGGGTAGCTAGAATCGATGTGGCCAAATCCATGACATATAAAGCATTTTCAAGTGAGGATTGTAGTAAGTGTGAAAAAATTCTTGTAATAGTCGGAGCAATCTCCAAGAATATAGTACAAAAGGTTTGATGAGTATAAACTTGATATTAGTTTCACTTGCAGGAGCAATTATGATCATTTTATGTATATTTGAAATTTAAGGAGATAATTAGCACAATATATGATACTGGAGTTAACTCAAAAATCACATCAGAATAATAATTTTATTGCTGAAATTCAAAGGGGATACGAACAAAACAATTAAAAATAGGAAAGCAATGACATAAACATAAAAGATTCTCTAAGGTGAAGATTGATAGTGGTAGGTTGCATGTCGAAGTTACGGAAACAGAGAACTGTAGGTGATAGGGAGGGTTTACAGTAACGAAGGGAAGGTGGGTTGGCGGCTGGACAGAGAATAGAAGGTTTCTGGAGCATGTGGCAACAAGTAGAGGAAGTTGTGTGATGGATCAACAACAAACAAGGTGCGGCGGCTGATAACGGGGTGGTGGGAGGATGTTGCACCAAATAGAGGGAGCTAGGTAGCAAGCTGGAGGCGGTTGATGGTATGGAAACAAGCTAGTTATGGATTGGGAAGGTTAGACAACAAGCAGAGGATTGCGGGAGATGTGGCAGTGGCGGTTGAAAGGTAGAAAACTGTAGGGAGAATAATCACCACCTTGGGAGAGATATAGGCGGACAGTTGTTCCTGGCAGTAGGGATGGAGTGACAGGGAGAGATGGGAAGGATGTGGAAGGGGATAGGAGAAAATAATGACCGTCTTGGTAGACATACAACCGGAACAACACCCAATCCCTTAGATAGAACCCTCAAAGGGAGAATAATAAACATCAACGGCTTTCCTAAACAAAACGCACTGAAAACTAAAAACCTAAAATAAAGGAATCAAATATATAGCTCTAGATAACTAGGATTGAATCTCCCTGTGGAAAGGAGGAGCTAAACCCACAGGGAAGAATTGGTCGGCCCTCCCAGGTTTGGACCGATTTCATCCAAATAAGTGAAATCATGGGAGTGGTAGCGATAGCAACTCCCTGTTACCCCGTAACTTCGCACCCAAACGAGCGAAATCGAGAGAGCTGGAGCAAGAGCGGCTCCCTATTATGTCGCTGGTAGACACGACTATCCTTCGCACTCGCGTTAGTCTCCTAGATATAGGGAGCTTCAATTTCCTAATAGTAGCCAGATTGGCCTCGTTGAAGGTATCCAAAATGGCATAATCTCCTAGCAAATCAGTCATGTACGTGCTGACATTCGACAACATCTCTTGATATAATAAATATGCATCCACTTTTGGCACATCCTGAGCTGGAGTTGCATGTAGATGAAGATTCTCGNGAGGAGTTATTCAACTTTACCACCTTATCAGTGCTGGACCAAGCCAAACATACTGAGGAGTTATTCACCTTCACCTCATTAGATGGATGGAACGGTTTTCTTCGGGCCCTTGGGGGAGGGATCTCTAAGTCATTCGGATGTCCAAGATTCATGCCACCAACCCCTTTCTGCAAAATACATATCCAAAGGAAACATCCAGTTCTCTTAATTAAAATACATCATGAATATGGTAACAAATGATCTATATAAGCAAAAAAAAATACATGGTGTAATCTTTCTAACTAAGTTGCAAAGATCATTAATTAAACTTGTTAAAACTAAATAAACCATTAAATGATTGCTTAATTTGTTTGTTTGCATTATCATAATCATCCAAGTTAAGAAAATTGGGAGATTCTTACAACTAAATGGATTCAATAGGCAATGATGATAATAGTCAGAAGTTAATTATTAATGATAACTTGGAATTAATTATGAATTGAATAAGATTTGTTTAGAATATTTGTTATTTAGATTAATAATGAAGTAAACTAAATCTTAAATTTACATTGTGGACAGGGTGAGTGTTCGACGATGAACTTTTAGGATTTTTCACATTGTTTCAAGTTCAATGCATAACTAATTTTGATAGTTAATTCAGTTATTATGAATTAATTATTGAGCTAAATCTTCATAATCATATGCAAGTACTAAGAAAATATTAACAACACTAATCAACCTTAATTATTAATTACTTTAGCAAAATAATTTATCAATTATCTTAGCGTTACTTATCATAACTAAATAAGAATAAAATATTAACAACATTAACGAAAATCTAATTATTCACTCACTATGTTTTTTCAATAAATATGTGCTAATCATTTGAAATAATTTAATTAAAATAACATATTTATTAATTAAGTATAATAGGCTTATATTATTGTAAATAAATAATAATAAACTTCATTAACATTATGAGCTATAATTAATTTCAAAACAGTTTTCAAAGAGATCAACAAGATTTATTTAGTTACTTGTTCAATTAGTTAATTATCCTATACATAGTAATGAAATAGTAAGTGATAAAATCTTAGCAATATTAATTATACCACTAATATCATTAAAAAGTATTATTAATACCAATAAACATAATTAATACATTTAACCAAATTTGTAACTTAAACATGTTTTCAAAACTTGTGAAAAGCCTTCATTAGCATTTTCACTGTTTTAAGAAATCATTTTATTTCAAAAAATATATAATAAAAGCATGATTGCTTGAGGGAATTTGGCTTTCTAAATCTCATAATAGTAAAAATTTGAGAGATAAGCCCAAAAGCATGTTTCAAACTAAAATATCATGGTGGGTGAGACCTCAACGGAGGGTTGCATTCAACTGCGCCAGCGTCTTTCGTAGCGGCAGACTTCGTGGCGGAGGACGATTTAAAAGTAATGATGGGAACATGACGGGTGGAGAAGAGCGAGGGAGTTTATTGGGGAACGATTTGGATACTGCAAAGTATTCAGAAGGGAGACAAAAAAAGGTGACGTTGAAAATTGTGATGAGGGCAATTCAGGGTGCAGGGCACCAAATTCTTAACCGAGTTGTATAGCAGTGAATACACTTGATATGAAGTTAATAGAGATTCTAATGATCGATGAGCTACTAAATAAGTTACTTGGGATTGTCTATATTCTCTAAAATTGACTGGAAGTAGGACAATATTTGATTTGGATGCGGCCAAAGATGTGCATAAGAAGCCATTTTGAGATGGTGAGGGTTACTACAAGTTTTTGATTAAATGGAATAGATTGTTGATGATTATGCCACGTGGGAGCCTTACGACCTGACCCAGTAGCATTTTTTTATCACATTGAGGATGATGTGTCTTTTTGGGAGGAGAATAATGCTATGACGGCGCTTAAGAAAAATTTAAATTTTATTAGCCTAAAAGCAATTTAGTCATTTATCATTTATTAATGTTTAGAATAAATAGGGCAAATATATCTAGGGTTAGAGTCATGCATGAGATTGTGCTTGGAGTCTAAGGTTAGAGTTTGGGAGAGAATTCCTACCTCTCGAAATGTAGGATTTGGGAGAGATAGCCTACCTCTCGAATTGAAGGTGTTTATCTTTCATGTATTTGAGTGTGTTGTGTAAAATTTTTGCGATAAAATATTTTTTTGCCATAATTTCTGCCAAGAATTTTAGCACTTTTCCTCCTAGCCTTTCATAATAGTTGTTTCTTTGGCGTAGCTGTTCTTTGCTCCTTGTTGTACATGCTAAAATAATTTGTTTATTTTCTAGTATCTGGTTTTCTGCAACTGTTAATCTTACAATCTATGTTATGCTAGAAAATTTGCACTATATCATACTTTCTTTTATTAGGAATCATAACATTTTCATTTCACCCACACTCAACATGGTTATTAGTTTTTCCTTATTTCCTGACACTACAATAAAGAATAGTTTATCTCAGTTCAATGTTACATAATTTTTTTTAGTTAGCCATCATATCTCATATTGTACACAATTCATAAGTAATTTTTATTTTCACTATCCAATTTTACATCCCCATTCTCTCTATCTCATACAAAATTATCTTTCATATTTGTTGGTCGCACAATCTCTCTTAAGATAATAGCTTTGAAAAATTTTGGGATTTACGTTATTAAGATTTAATAAATCCTAAAATGGTTAAATTCCAAAAATTGTTTGACAATGGATTTAATAAATCAAAATAAGTACTATAAAACTGTTTAACAACTTCTGCCAGGATTTGAAGTTTTTTAGATATGTTAGAATACAGAAACAAAATAAAATTTTGATTATTTTATTATTAAGATAAAAATTAATTATTAAATCTAACTAAATTCAATTTAAATATTATTCTTAATTATGCTAATCAATAGTTTATTATTCACTAAACTAAATGAATATTGAAAAAAAATTCTAAACTAATTATTTATTAAGCAATAATTAAACAAATTTCAATTAATAATTAGTTAGAATTTTATTAAATAACTTACATTAAATTATATAATTTAATTTTATTAATTAATTATAAAAGAGTTACATATAAATTCATATAATTATGATTAATCTGATAATATATCAATTAATTATTACTTATTAATCAATTAAATTAATAAAATTAACTTAGACAAAAATAAATCAAAATCACAAACATATCTTTCCATTCCCCTCTTTTAACCGAAACCCCCGCCTAATATTCCTTTCCCTCGATTGGTTTCACTGTGACCACTTCTCCAGTTGTTGGGTGGCCTCCAATACGGTCGTTTCGAAAGAACATTGCTATCGCGCTTAGAGCTAGCTAGGAAGGCAACAATGGGATCACGACGTCCAAAGACCATCCTCCCATCTTTCTACTCCTGACCCAAAACCATCGAGGAAGGTGAGCCTTCTTCCTGTTCGCATGAGCCTTTCTTTCTCTTCACGTGTTGCCAAATTTACTAAACCCACTAGATAGCAGAATTTACTAAATCCAAGATTTAGATCGAAAATGGGTAAAACTCAGATTTATCAAACTTGGGGGTTTAATCTATCCAAGGTGACCGTCTGGCAGGAGTTAGCTTAAATCCTGGTTAAATCCTGCTCTAAATCCTTTACCAGGCAGCCCCTTAATATTATTAGGCACAATAAGATTCCCATTTAACCCACACTTAAACTTAATTATTAGTATTTTTTTAATTCTCGCCCCACTTGAATAAATAAAGAAAAGTTTGACTCAAAATTGTGTTATATTTTTTTTTTCCAATTCTACCTAGCTGTCTAATTTACACATCATTACCAATATGCCCAAGTAATTTCTTTACCCATCTAAATTTAGACGTGATAAACTAGTGAATATCCCATTTTTTCTATATTATATAATATTATCTTTCATAATTACTAGTCTTGCAATCTCTGTTATGATATGATATGATATGATAATTTTTCAATCTATCAATCTTAATTTTTTTTTAAGTATAATAACATGTCCATTTCACCCACTCAACTATTAGTTCTTTCCTTATTTCCTAAAAGTTGAATCAACAAAGAATAGATTCTTCCTAAAATTCTCATATTGCTTACCATTCCCACCATTCACAAGTCTTTTATCCATTTAAACTATTCAGCTTTATCTCTAAAAACACAAATCATGTATATCCCCGTTCTCTCCATCTTTTATAGTTTTTGGCCTTGCAAACATTCTTATGATTAATATTTTTGCATTCCACATATAGTTTTAATATATTTGATGAACATGTAGCTGATTGACTCATTGGAAAAGATGCTACAAAGAAAAATTAACATGTACTAATGAATTCTTTTGTTAATGACTAGATCATCTAGCAAAACATTCATCAACAAGAAGTTATGAATTATATCATAAATTTACATAAAATAGTTCATCAAAACCTCTTGCGACCAATCCGCTGATAATTCTGATGGATTTCTATCAATATGACAAACAATTAGTGTTAAATTTAGGAATGGTTGAATTCAAATCCAGTTAATTTTTCTAATGTATGATTTTTCGTCTTAAATTCACCAAAAAACTAAAATTTTTAGGATATAATTGCAATAGTTTTTATTGGCAAAAATAGTCAAAATTAGTACCTTTCAACCCAAAAAAAGATGGACTATCTTGCACTTCGGCGAGCTTAATGACTCAGCCTAAGCAGGGTCATCCTAGATGGTGAGTAGTGGTTGTAATCAGTAATGTTCTAATCGATGATTGGGAGTACCTTTAGAAGCTATTGCACAAAAAACTTAAGAAAATTGCAGATTAATATCAATGATCGAATTTTTTATAACTCTTTAGGCACCAATTTTATTGCCATACGAAAACAATGATGATAGGTGACGATCTTGTTATCAATTTATTTCTTTGAAAGCAATCTAATGCTTCAAATAAATTACAAATTGGAGACTTATAGGATTAGCATTAATGCTAAAAGTTTATTGAGATTAATTTTTGAGATCCCAAAAAAGGACATAACACCGAGATTTTGTACCCAAAATGTTCATCTTCTCTAGAGGAATTTGATATTAAAAATGACTTGAGAATCAATCACCTGTGGATGTCGAAAAAGCTTTTGCAAGTTCATATCTAAAATTAGAAATCATAAGAAATTAACAAATGTGATTCGACGGTGGATCCATATTGCAGTAGTTGAAAGATTGCTAGGAAATTTGTTGGCCAACCCGTACACTATTCAGGGGAGGCAATGCCTTTGATTAGCCTTCAGCCATGGAGCAAATTCACCAACATCGAATAAAAGGAAAGACAAAGGTGCGGCTTACATGAGAAAATTCGTATTAATCACAGTTCATTTGGGCTGTTTTTGGCTCAAATTCAAATGTTCTTGATACTTGTTGGAATTATCTGGATAAAATATTCGTTTTAATTATAAACACAAAAAAATTGAAGTCCAATCAGTCCCATAATTAATTTTTGATGTTGTTGACATAATATTTTGTATTTTTTGCACTGGATTTGATGGAATTTATGAAAGCATATGAAAATTGATTAAGAATTCAATTTTTTAAAATAAATTTAATAGACTTGGCTTGAATCAACTTAAAATTTGGCTCAAAATCAACTTCTATCAACTCAATTCTAACATGGCTCAAATTAAAATTGATATTTTATCTAAAGTTGGGTAGTTTGTTCTAACAATGATTGATATCGCCCTTATGTAAGACTTAAATGCATATTATATAGGGCGAGTTTTTTGCACATAAGAGCTTAGTTTTCATTCATGTTGTAAGCTGTTTTAATATATAAAACTTTGATTTAACATAATTTGGAAATTTTTAATTTTTTTGCTTACACTGTTAAAAAAAAGTATTTGTTTCTACAGGAGATCATGTGAATACTTTACTACATGACATGTATAGCTTGCTTCATATTTCAATGTACATTGTTTTGCTTGTGGGTGTGCATTATATGGTAGCAACAAAGAAATCAAACTGAACTGAACCCAAATTTTTTCTATGATTCGTTTAGATTTTTAAATTAGTATTGGTTCAAAGTAATAAAATATTTTATTTTCGATTGTTGATTTAAAATTTTGGTAAAACCGAGCAGAGAGGTGATAGAATGAGGTTGCAAAAAAAAAAAAGCAATGAGCTATGGTGAGGGCAGCCTACATAAAAATAATCAGTTGATGAGCCTAAACAGACATTATGTAATGGCACCAAAGTGTTGATTGTATACATATCTGATTATACCATGGTAACAAAAGCCATCAACATCAATGAATTTATGAATCCATCTTCTCCATTAATTTTTCCGAGTGTTGCATGTGTTAATTTTGTTTATGCATATCTTTCTTCACAGCCTATATCTTAATTATCTTTACTTTACAAATTTATTCGCATTGTCATTGGTATCATTTATAATTCCATCAAAGTAGCATATATTATTCACCTTTATACATGTCCAAACCATAAGATAACACCTAAATAAATACCTATGTTAACACCAGTTATCATTCTCAACACCTAATATAGCAGTCAATACGAATGAATCAAGATTAAGGACTTATAAAGCAAATCCTAAATATTTGGGATGAGACTAATGATGATGATGATGATGATAACTTGGTATAAAAAATAAATCCATAGAATTTGCTAGTTTTCCTTTTTCCATAATTTTATTTTATAACTAATAACTTTGATTCTCAACATTTATCATAATTTTGAACATTGCCTATTTTCTTAAATATTGAGAACATTTCTTTTTTCTTTTAAAAAAAATAGAGGCATCTAAATAAAATTTCCCCCCACTTGAAATCAGGTAACAAAGTTATGAGCAACCATCTTGAGTCCGAGTAATTATAAAGAAAGAAAAAAATATAGTTTACCTTTAAGAAGAACTTCTGTGCATGACTTCTTATCTGGGTAGCCGACTTCGTACCAACATGCTCTGCAATGAGACAAGCAACACTGAAAACTATAAAAAAGCTGTAACACCTCATACTAGTCATCCTTGAAGAAAAGTTTACGCAAATCAGAGTTTTGAAATGAACATATGACATTTATTGGACAACTGCAATATATGAAGCCATAGAACTCTCTTGAATAACTCCAAAATGAAGGATTTAGCTAACATGACCGTGTGATATGATCTATCCTGAGCCAACTTTAGGATGAAATAAAAACATCATTCAAGGCAAAGGCTATTATCAAGCAAAGCCATTTTTCACACGCTTCTCTCCAGCAAAGTTTAAGTAACCTAACATAGTTAATTGCATCTGTCTCTCCCCTTTTTTATCTTAAGTTCTTACTGTGATCCTTCCATTGAAGGGTCCCTAATGCTTCTCGAAGAGAAGATTAAAACAAAGCATAACAGTTTCGTGTTGTTAGTTTGTGCTGCATTAATTCCATTTATGTAAAGGAATGCACCGGTGGTGTGGAGCAGGAAGAATTAACTATAAAAGCATCTATTTACGTGATTTTGAATGACTGTGTAAGGTTCATTGTAGATAATGGTATGGGGCAAGTTCTGCACAAATGGATTTAACATACTCTATCAGAATTCAGTTGCAATTGTGAAACACAGATCAAAGAAGCTTATAATAAAAGTGAACATATCAATTAGATAGGTTGATCAAGTTGGTTTACCCGATCAAATAGCTCAAAGAAATGAAAAGCATTCAAAAGAGAGTAAAGATTGAATGAGTTTATAATAAAGATCCAGGCATCACATAATTGAAAGAGCAAAAAGATTTTGTTCTTTGAACTTTAATAATTCAATTTCTCCATATAAATTGTTGACGGTAGCGATTCTCACATCACACTATCAACAACGAAGAGGATGTGATCAAAGGGTCCATCAAAAAAATTTGATTTTTGATTGCACATCAATAATTCTTGCCAAAATTATCCTATACATAAAGCATATCTGGCTATTTTCCAGTATATATGGTTTTCCATTTTTTGGTGGAGTTTGTTAAGTGGATCAAAATTAAAATCCTCTTGTAATTTGCTAACTTAAAATGTTGAATTTATGAAGAAAAGTTTAATCCAAACTCTCCTCTTACTTTTCTCCTATTTCTCTTCCAATCAAACCTATTTCACAAATCTTATCTCCAAGATTCCCTAAACCCTAAATCAATCTTGAATATTGGTAATTTTTTTCATAAATAGTACTAGTTTTCACAACAGTGGTCCATGTCAAATTTTCTTCACCAAATATTAATTCATCAGTTTTATCAGACACATAATCCAAATTTATTGTTTACCACTCAATAGCATCATCCATATCATTGAAAAAAAGATCAGATCAATAATGCCATGAAGGTTGTATTTTTATATCAAAGCCTCTAATACTTCACATAAACCAAATATTTCGGGTAATCATGATCTATCTTAGTTTTTTTGTTATGAAGTTGCAAACAAAAAATTATTAAGATTACCATATAATTTTATATTTATACTTTTATGTTCAAATAAACTCTAATTACCTTCACTTCTATATGAACTACATCTAAGACTAATTAATTTAATTGTAAAACATTGCAAATATTGTGCTCATAGATCCCATGCTAACCACCAATCAATTGGAGGTATATAACTTTTAATATCAATTAAATATTATAAAAATATTCTACATTAATTATTAATTTATAATTAATATTTAAAAATCATATTATCCAGCATCCAAATAGCACTCCCTCATAGCTGAGAGAATTTAAAAATTACTTCAACCCAGATGAATACACAACTTATTGCTTCATCAACATACAAAAAAGTTCATATGCATGCATATAAACCATTAGCTACTTCACAGTCTTTTATAATATTAGGTTAAGTTTGATCAGCTCATTCAATGCATCTTTTCATAAGATGGTATTGATTGGGTCTTCTCCGCATAGATATTGGCATAAATTAAAGTTTAAAGACATGCCATAAGAGTAAGAGGCCAAAATAGTCCCCCAATTATTAAGAAGTCCCAAATTTAGTTTCAGAGTTTTAAAATGCTCTAATTTAGCCCCAAACTATTAAAAGTTGGTTCAAATTGGTCATAATCATATTTTCTGTTAAACTTAACGACGACCTACATGAATGGAAAGGTACTTTTATCTTTTTATGTAATTATTCAAAATTTATGTGGTTTGTATATAAAACTTTTTTATTTACTGTTAAAAATTTATAATTTTATTTTGCATTAATAAATCTCTTCAAAAAGGTCATCAATTTTTTTTAATAAAAAATTTTAAAATAATCAATCATTATGCAATAAGTGCTCGCTCAATCTAAAATTATATGAATTACCCAATTTCAATTGAATTTTTTATTTTAAAATTATTTATTTGAGAACGTGTTATAAAAAAATTAGAAGTAAACTTGCAAAAGTAATGAATCAATTTTTTTTTACGTTTAAAATATTATGTATGTGAATGATAAAATTATGTCATTGATGGCAAGCCGCTTATATTTTTACACTTTTCAATAGAAGTATATATATATATATA
>JXCR01110131.1:65906-112938 GCA_002079205.1 Phalaenopsis hybrid cultivar
TATATATATATATATATATATATATATATATATATATATAGACATCTGAAGAAAATTAGGGTTTTCCCAACTCCTCGCTTATCATCGAAGATGTTTCTTCAAAATCTTCAAAACAATATTGATCTGCTAAACCCACTAGCCGAGCTCGAGAAGAGGAAGCACAGCTCAAGCGTCTTGTCCAGTCCGCTAACTCCTTCATGGATGTGAAGTACCAAGGTTACTTCAACATAACTACTGTATTCAACCATTCTCAAACAGTAGTTGTTTGTGGAAACTACTAGACAGTGCTTTGCCAGCTAACTAGAGGGAAGGCCAGGCTCACAGAGAGTTGCTCCTTCCGGCGGAAAGGCAACTAAAAGGGGAGTACTAGGTGATCAGTGTTCTACTTTTTTCCTTTTTTAATATACTCTCTTTTAGGTCCCTATGAAATGAAAATTCTGAGTCCTTGTTTTATTTTCTACTGCTATTTTCTCTGTACTTTAGATGTTGTTCTATCTGTAATTATAAGTTATTTTACTTGTTCTGAGGTAAAGGGAGATTAAAATGTCTTGTTTTTGTATGTTATAATGGATGTATTCAAGCTTGTATTTGTCTGAGCTCTTTAATCTCGTTAATACACACACACGCACGCACACACACACACATATATATGTATGTGTGTATATATATATATATATATATATATATATAATATATATCATTTGAAAAAATATGATGACTATTGTGAAGAAATTTATTAATGCAAATTTAAAATTATAATTTTTCAAAGCAAATAAAAAAGAGATTTGTATACAAACCACATAAATTTTGAATAATTACATAAAAGGTGGAAATACCTTCAATTCATGCAGACTACCATTAACATTAATGGAAAATATGATTTATGATTAATTTGGAACAACTTTTAATAGTGTGAGATTAAATTGGAGCATTCTAAATCTCTGAGACTAAATTAAACACTTCTTAATAGCTATTTTGGTCTTTTACTCCATTCCATAGTATTGCTACACTTGCCAGGTCTCTTCACATAAATTCTCTGAATGCTTTAACTTTTAAGGATCGCCTCTAGCTTTATAAATCTCTTTGAAAGTCATATGGCATTCCAAATGAGGCCTTTGGTGAAAAATCATTCTTATATTGTTCAAATACGTTCTCAAAATCTCGATGTGGATTCAGTTCCTTTCAAGAGAAAGTGGTTCATGTTGTTGCTTCTCGCAACCATTTGATGTTGATTACTTCATCTCCTATTAAAATTATAATTGACAATTCTATGCAAGTTCTTGAAATGGCTCAACATTTTTTTCGGTGAACAAAATGATAATTACTTGTTGCAATATGGTTCTAATTTTAAATACAACATTCAAAATATCAACTCAAGTGGATTAAAAAGTTCTTGTTCTTCATACTAAAAAAAAGGTAAAAATCAAAAGAAAATTTATCATCTCTCCTATTTTTACTAAACTTCAAGCCAAATTATACAAATAAAATTTTTGTATCTTTTTTTACCTAGTTTTACTTATCTTTTCGCTCTAACTTTTTCTGTTAAATGTTTTTGATATACACATATCATTATCTAATTAATATGTTTGACTTCATAAAAAATAGCTAAAAAGAAGACATATTAGATGGTCATAATTTATGTCATCTTTTTATTATAGTTTAAAACATAAGTTTGGTGTTCAAAACAAGTTGGCAAATGTTTCAGTTAGTGCTATATCATTCTCAGTACATTTCAATCCAAAATCATAGGGAATAAAAGATTTTTAATTGGAGAATTTAGAAATTGGAGAAAAATGGAAAAAATGTTAAGTCGGAAAGGGTGCTTATTTTTGCCTAATCGTGTTTGTATCCCTTGTTGTTCATTGCAAGAAGCTATTTATTTGATTGTCATGAGGGAGAAGTAGGTGGACATTTTGGTTGTAAAAGCAATTGTCTTAATTTAAGAAAATTTTTATTAGCCATCAATTCAATGGGATGACATTTAATTTCTTTAATAATGCCGAGTGTGCCACATGACCAAAGCTAAGAGCCAAAAGACGAGAAGGTATCTGCCTTTGCTTGTCCTTGAATCACTTATGATATATGTGAGCTTGAATTTCGTGGTTGGGCTTCCAAGCATGTAGCAACATAAGGACGTTGTCATGATAGTTATGGATAGATTTTCGAGTATAACCTATTTTATACCCTGCCATAAAAGAAATGATGCGTCCAACATCGCAAATGTTCAATTTAATGAGATCATGAACTTACATAGAATCCCAAAAACATTTAGATTTGGTCGGTATGTGTGTTTTCTCAATCATTTCTAGAAAATTTCATGGGGAAAGCTTGTAACAAACTTCAATTTAGTTCGTTCCACTCCTCATTCCTAGGTTAATGGTCAACCATGAAAATTGTTACAATGTTTTGCAAGAAAAATATAAATAATGGGGTCCACTTTTACCTAAGTTGAGTTTTAATATAATCGATCAATTAACCAAATTACAAATCATAGTCCATTTGAGATAATATATGGTGAAAATACATCACCCCTTGAGATCAAATTCCTATGTCAGTTATTTTTTAATATAATATTGACGTCGATAAAATAATTTAAGAGATGAAATAAAATTACACTATCAAGTCCAAGAAATGATTAAAAAGAAGAAGGAACAATATCAAAGAAAAACTAAAAAATCTCGTACAAAGTGAGTGACTGAATATGGATTCACTTAGGACAGGAATGATTTATCCCTGGTTATTTTACTGAACTTAAGCCAAAAGTTGAGGAGCTATTTAGAGGCATCAAGTGAATAGGGGGGAACACTTTTAAAATTGACTCGCCAAAGGATATGTGCATTTCAACCACCTTCAATGTAATTGATTTTTCACCCTATTATGAATATGATAGGGAATTGAATATCAAAGATGAGTACTCTCCTACCCGGGGAGCATGACATGGTTTGAGGTGTAGCGTTTTCTTTTACTTTTAAATAGTTTATGTTCTTTTATCTTGTTTTATTTTAAATAAGGGTAGTTTTGTAATTATGGGGCCTAGACGTTATCAGTGTTTCCTATAAATACCAAGCTTAAAAGGGTGGAAGGGATTTTGGTGAGCTTTGTTTCACGATAGACTTGAAAGCGAGAAAAATTTTCCTTCCTTGGGATCGATTTCCCTTAAAATTGATGAAAGGAGGTGGAGAAAAACCACGATGGGGTCCAAACCATGCCAAGACCGATTTCCCTATATCTCTCAGCCTTCATCTTGTAGTGTCAAAGACCATCAAATACAGCCAGTATCAAGAGAAAATTCATGATACCGAAGTTAACCCAAACCACAATCGAAATGTAAATATTATTGTTGAATTCAAAAGGGATTACAACACAATAGAAAAATAACAACACAAAAAACTAGATTCCCTAAGCCGAGGACGAAAGTAGTGGAATGCGATTGAGTTAGTGTAAGAAAGTGATTGAAGGTGGTAGGGATGCGACTAGACAGTGAAATACAGGTGGTTGGCGACAAGGTGAGGTAGGGAGGAGCGGTTGGACAACAACATGCAGGTGGTTGGAGGTTGTGCAGTGCAAGAAGGAGCAACTGGACAACAACCGACAGGGGGATGGAGGCAGTGTGGTGCGGGAAGGAGCGACTACAAGCAGGCCGGACCGGTCGGAGTCTAGGGAAGCAAGTAGGGGGGCGGCTGGTGGCACTGGACGTCAAATGGAGGGTTGTCTGGGGATGATGACAACGAGAGAGATGACTAAAAAGTCGGCGAATGGGTTGAGTAAAGATAAATATCCTCGCGAGATCGAATTACAGTCGGAGCACCACTCGAATACTTGGAGAATGTCACCACCTTAGACGAATTACAGTTGAAGCACTTTCTCGCCTTGGTACAACCTTAGAATGGGACAAGAGGACGTTGATTGTTGTCCTGACAAAAATCTCAAGTAACCCTAAAATAGAAAATAACAAATATATATATATATATATATATANATATATAATAGATAACTAGGATAGAGAGAGCCCTCCCCTTTGGTGGCAACCCTAGCACATCATCACGGACCGGCCAACCCCTGCTCCCCTCTTGCTTGAACTGGTTCAAATGAACAAGTCGGTTCAACACCCCTTGGGAGCCCCGTGTCAGTCTCCCAGAGTAGGGAGCTTTCGGCCTCATTTATCAAAGCTTTTGTATACCCGATGTCGATGATGGAGTTATTCTAACCTCCCGGAGCTGCAACCAACTCGACTGCAGTCCAAGAAACACCTGGATCCCACTGGAGATTGCACCATGCCCCAAGACTTATGAGATTTTTCCCCACTTGCAAGCAAACATCCATATTGGTCCAATCTTTTGGGAGCTCACTATTGATCTGGCTTGGACCTGGACCTCCCCAAATGGTGGCAAAAAGAGTGGTAAGGTATCGATCGTGGTGTCCTGAAATGCTCTTTGTGATGATTTTCCCATATATGAATTAGTGTCTCAATCATATCATCCTTGTCACCACAACTGGCCTCACCAATGCTACTCTATTGACAAGTGCAAATGTGATCTTAGGCTCCACATAAGGGAGAAGGCTGGTGCGCTTCCCCTCTTTTATGGAGAGGATGTTTCTGAACTAGACGTGTTGAGTCTACGATCAAAATGTCAAGGTCTCTCTAACAAAATGCACATGTGATCTTAGGCTAATGCAACTGCTCATAATCGAAAACTCCACTAAGCACCTCCGGTCAATGTTGATCTTATTCACCTTCAGCCACGTCAGAGAATACGACTTTGAACGCCTCTGAGTCATGAGACCCAATTTCTCCGCCATCTGTATAGACGTCACTTTCTTGTTGTTCACTATATCAATGATGAGATTACATATCTTCCAGTCCACAATGCAACATGTGTAGAATATACTGTTGTGGAGCCCTACGGATCCATTGTATCTTCAATCTGTAGGACCTTTCAAACCATAAGCATCTTGCCCTCGTTCGATAGAAGATGAAACACCTCACCTTGTTTTTCAATTGCTTCCTCTTAGTTAATCTCCACCAGCGTGTCTTGCTTGGTAAAATATACAACTCGACTCGTTGGGCAGCTAGAATCGATGTGGCCAAATCCATGACATATAAAGCATTTTCAAGTGAGGATTGTAGTAAGTGTGAAAAAATCCTTGTGATAGTCGGACCAATCTCCAAGAATATAGTAAAAAAGGTTTGATGAGTATAAACTTGATATTAGTTTCACTTGCAGGAGCAATTATGATCATTTTATGTATATTTGAAATCTAAGGAGATAATTAGCACAATATATGATACTGGAGTTAACCCAAAAATCACATCGGAAAGATAATTTTATTGGAGTTAACCCAAAAATAGGAAAGCAATGACATAAACATAAAAGATTCTCTAAGACGAGGATTGATGGTGGTGGGCTGCGTGTCGAAGTAGCAGAAACAAAGAACTGTAGGTGATAGGGAGGGTTTACGGTAACGAAGGGAAGGTGGGTTGGCGGCTGGACAGAGAATAGAAGGTTTCTGGAGCATGTGGCAACAAGTCGAGGAAGTTGTGTGATGGATCAACAACAAACAAGGTGCGGCGGCTGATAACGGAGTGGTGGGAGGATGCTGCACCAAATAGAGGGTGTTGGGTAGCAAGTTGGAGGCGGTCGATGGTATGGAAGCAAGCCAGTTATGGATTGGGAAGGTTAGACAACAAGCAGAGGATTGTGGGAGATGTGGCAGTGGCGGTTGAAAGGTAGAAAACTGTAAGGAGAATAATCACCACCTTGGGAGAGATATAGGCGGACAGTTGTTCCTGGCGATAAGGACGGAGTGGCCGGGAGAGACGGGAAGGATGTGGAAGGGGATAGGAGAAAATAATGACCGTCTTGGGAGAGATACAACCGGAACAACGCCCAATCCCTCAGATACAACCCTCAAAGGGAGAATAATAAACGTCAACGGTTGTCCTAAACAAAACGCACTGAAACTAAAAACCTAAAATAAAGGAATCACATATATAAGCTCTAGATAACTAGGATTGGATCTCCCTGTGGAAAGGAGGCGCTAAACCCACATGGAAGAATTGGTCGGCCCTCCCAGGTTTGGACTGGTTTCATCCAAATAAGTGAAATCATGGGAGTGGTAGCGATAGCAACTCCCTGTTGCCCCGTAACTTCACACCCAAACGAGCGAAATCGAGAGAGCTGGAGCGAGAGCGGCTCCCTATTATGTCGCTGTTAGACACGACTATCCTTCGCACTCGCGTCAGTCTCCTAGAATTAGGGAGCTTCAACCACATTTGTCGAAGCTTCAGTTTCCTAATAGTAGCCAGATTGGCCTCGTTGAAAGTATCAAAAATGGAATAATCTCCTAGCAAGTCAGTCATGTACGTGCTGACATTCGACAACATGTCTTGATATAATAAATATGCATCCACTTTTGGCACATCCTGAGCTGGAGTTGCATGTAGATGAAGATTCTCGCGGTGTAATTGTTGAACCTTAAGCCTGCAACCTTCTGCTTCCGCTTCTTTCACTTATGATCTTATGATGTAAAAACAACACTCAAGTCACAAAACGTTGGACATTTGTTAATGGTAGATTATGCTATACATGTTTTTCCAATTATCATATATACAAAGGCTATTAAAGGCTATGTTCAAGTTATAATTGAATTTCAATAATTTGATATTGGCATCCACTCAACTAATCAGCCTTTCTTGACCGAGTTTAACTTAGATGCATCATAACACAAATTAGGATGGGTTCTGTCTAATCTTGAGTTATATGGGATGTATTTGCATAGTAAAATTGATGAGAGTTTACATCCCCATCAATTTTTCTTTGTATTGTTGATTGTTTGCTATGTGTAAAGTTTTTTTTTTTTAAGCGGGCTTATAAATATTATTTCTTAAATAAGTACAACTAGGTGAAAGAAAATGTGGCCCATTTGTTGAAGGAGATGGTTGCATTTCCAAGTTCATGGGTTGAAGCCACATACATTATCATTTCTTGCTCAATATAAAGAAATAATAAGAAAAATAGTAATAGGAGTTGCCTTGAAGATGGTATTAAGGCGAGAAGCTCAAAGCTTGCTTGATAATAGGTGAAAATGCGATGAAGGCTTGAGAGACAACTTGGCATAAAAGTTTGTTCAAGCATGAAGGCTTGAGAGAAATTTGTTAGAAAAACAGAGTAGAAACAGTACAAACTGATAAAATTTATATCCCAAACAATTCTAATTAAACAATATATTCAAACCAAATGCACATAACTACTTAATGACTGGTTTGAGGTGCACATCAGTCCTGAATAAACAGATCGGAAAAATTGTTGATATGAACGTGGTACGGAGGACATATAATTGTCAATACCTTGTATCTTAATCCATCCCCTTCCATACAGGCAGATGGCTTCCAAGAACTTCTTGTGCTCTTCATCCGTCCACTTCTCTCGCTGCTTCGTGATCGTATAAGGTTTCCTTCTCTGCAACCAATTCAATAGCTAAAAAATAAAATTCAAATAAAAAGAAAGAATCCAAATTACCACTCAATCACCTTAGTCGGCTCACTCGATGGGCTGCCCATCTCCATCGCCCCTTTGTTGGAAATATCCATCGAATGAAAAGGGCATCGCAACTATGCATCCGTCCTAACAAAACAAGAAAGAGGATGGAAACCAAAACCTATAAGGAATGGGGAAAACAATGATGGATGCAGCGAGAACAGAATTCACCGGGGCCTTGTGGTCCGCTGGTCGTTCTCCATTCACCCTGTCCACGACTTCCAGGATGCCTTACTTCACCTTTCGCAATTGGTTTATAGACAAGAAGATTCATCGAAGGGGTCGTGGCCGGCGAAATGTGCTTTAGGGTTGGCACGCCAAACTCCATGCTTCTCTCTCTCTCTCTCTCTCTCTCTCTCTCTCATCATAGGGCATGGTCTCTCTATCAAAAAAATATCTTCGACCAGGGATTCGGGGATCAATTATGCGGCGGGAGAGATGTGGATGGAGATATTCGAAACATGACGTGGCGTGATCGTAGCGGATGATTGTAGCTCGTGCCGCCTGTTATTGTGGGCAATGCGGGACCCACGGGTACCATCACTTGGTGGTTTGGATATTTTATGTTATCCAACGAGGCTTCTGATATAATTTTGTATCATACCTTTCATTGAGATCTATCACGTATAGTGGGACACCTCAAATTTCAAATTAATTTTTTTTATAATAAAGGCTACATTAGAGTCTTGAAATAAAACTGTATTAGAACTCCTAATGCAACATTTTGTTCCACCCCAACACAAATTATNTCATAGGGCATGGTTTGTCTATCAAAAAAATATCTTCGACCAGGGATTCGGGGATCAATTATGCGGCGGGAGAGATGTGGATGGAGATATTCGAAACGTGACGTGGCGTGATCGTAGCGGATGATTGTAGCTTGTGCCGCCTGTTATTGTGGGCAATGCGGGGCCCACGGGTGCCATCACTTGGTGGTTTGGATATTTTATGTTATCCAATAAGACTTCTGATGTAATTTTGTATCATACCTTTCATTGAGATCTATCACATATACAGGGACACCTCAAATTTCACATTAATTTTTTTTATAATAAAGTGAGGCTGTCCATACACGTAAGGCTGTCAATTTGGCTCGTTGTTCGTGAACAGCTCGTGTTCGGCTCGTTCGTTAAGCCNGCAACCAATTGAATAGCTAAAAAATAAAATTCAAATAAAAAGAAAGAATCCAAATTACCACTCAATAACTCAATCACCTTGGTCGGCTCACTCGATGGACTGTCCATCTCCATCGCCCCTTTGTTGGAAATATACATCGAATGAAAAGGGCATCGCAACTATGCATCCGTCCTAAGAAACAAGAAAGAGGATGGAAACCAAAACCTATAAGAAATGGGGAAAACAATGATGGATGCAGCGAGAACAGAATTCACCGGGGCCTTGTGGTCCGCTGGTCGTTCTCCATTCACCCTGTCCACGACTTCCAGGATGCCTTACTTCACCTTTCGCAATTGGTTTATAGACAAGAAGATTCATCGAAGGGGTCGTGGCCGGCGAAATGTGCTTTAGGGTTGGCACGCCAAACTCCATGCTTCTCTCTCTCTCTCTCTCTCTCTCTCTCTCTCATCATAGGGCATGGTCTCTCTATCAAAAAAATATCTTCGACCAGGGATTCGGGGATCAATTATGCGGCGGGAGAGATGTGGATGGAGATATTCGAAACATGACGTGGCGTGATCGTAGCGGATGATTGTAGCTCGTGCCGCCTGTTATTGTGGGCAATGCGGGACCCACGGGTACCATCACTTGGTGGTTTGGATATTTTATGTTATCCAACGAGGCTTCTGATATAATTTTGTATCATACCTTTCATTGAGATCTATCACGTATAGTGGGACACCTCAAATTTCAAATTAATTTTTTTTATAATAAAGGCTACATTAGAGTCTTGAAATAAAACTGTATTAGAACTCCTAATGCAACATTTTGTTCCACCCCAACACAAATTATTGGATTCAATTTAGGGAATAATAAATAACTCTGGAATTTAAATACATTTGAATTTTGCATACAATAAGATTATGTGTTTGTACATATTATTATATAAACTATATAATTTTATTGCCATTAAAATTCCATATATAATATTCATTTCACTAAAATGTATTTATTTCCATAACAACAGTTTTCATGCTCAAAGCTCTGAGGCTAAGAAAATAAATAAATGTTCAATTTTTGTATTGTAATTTTACCATGTTTTTTCTTTTACCTTTCAATATAGTTGCCTAATAACTTTTGATTGTGAAGAGTTTTCATCTCCTTTATCAAGGACCCTAAAGGTTCACACAGTCCTAAGAAATTAATGGGGATGTGGTAACTAAGCCCAGTTTGGTGGCAAGTTGGCTAGCTAATGAGATGACAAATCAATTTGCCAATCGACAAACACAAGCTCATCATTTTACTCAAATGTTAGTCTAGTTTGAGCTACCAAGCATCTTAAGTTAAGAGTGTATTTTCATATGCCCAATTTGACTTTGAATCCTCATTTGCAATCACTTAGGCTCTAGAGCCCATATTATGTTTTGCAAACTTGAATGCAAAAACACAAAATTTGAAACTTAGCCTCATCTTGCATAGCTAAAAACCAAATATTGTTGCTTTTTCTTTTTCTTTTTGCAAAAGCCTCAACTTTGATTCTTTGGTCCTTCTTTTCCCCAATGACAACTAAAAGATTCTCTTATTAGAAATTGACACAACATACTAAAAACATCTAAAAATGGAAATTTATCTTTATTTATATTATATAGGGCTTTTTCAACTTTAACTATAAGCTAGCATAAGCAAGCATGTAGATTGACGACAAACCAGTGATCACATTATGAGTTATCTATGTAGGGTCAGTCGAGTTGGAAAAATATGAGGATTTCTCCTCATGATATGTAAAATGTTATAGTTATTTAGAGTGGTTCATAGATAATTTGGAGGCTCTATGATATGACTTAGATGAAAGTCATGCTATGCAACCCGTTTTAAAACAGATCTGAAGGTCATGCAGGGAAATAAAAGCTGGTTTTAAAAGTCTTAAATTCTAATTAATCTTGAAATTTTTATTGGGATTTTGTAGAAACTTTTTTATAAATATTAGGTCTTAAAGTGCCTAAGTGACAATGTTGGATTCCCAGACAAATGACAATCTAAAAAAGGTGAAGCCAATTTAAGCATACAAGCATACATGAAAAGCAGGAAAACAAGCCAAATATAAAATAATAAAAAGCAGGTGTTGTTGGGTCGGCAACATATCGCAGGAAAGAAAAAAATGATCAGGCGTCGCATAAGTACACGACTGATCCTAATTCAATACATCAATGAGATTTATAATTAAGGTACGGGACAAAAGCAAGCAGTTTTTGGTCCCCGTCACGTGGTTTTGTCTGCTTGGCTCCTCGGAACTCGTGCCCGTACATTATTTCTAATACAAGACTCTCCTAGGACTCTAAAAGTACAGAGGAAGGCACTCAACGTGCATGAAAATTATGTCAGTAGAAAAGTCAACAAACAGGCAATGTATGATGAGTCGTGCATTTTTATCAGGGGAGCTTAATAGCACATGCAAACAAAATGTTAGTAGAGATCATCATATACTCCCCCTTCAATTGTACATGTATGTATGCATATATATAGACATGGTTTTCTACAGAAGAAAGCAATAATATACTACCATGCATATCAAACATGCAAGCACACCAAAAAACATAAAAGATGATGTTTGGCTAGAGCACCCAAACCAAAACGGAACTAAAGTCAGGACATTCAAAAAGACTACCTAGCATCTTAGTCCTTAACCTAACACACTATCTAACAAAAAGTTGCCCTAACCAACATCTAAGTGCTCAGCGTAAGTCTCTAGGTATGTATGACTTTGACGGGGCCATCACACCGACCTCATACTAAAGATCCAATGGACTAAAGAGTGTCACCAATGAAGAATTTTGAAAAAAAGGGTTGGACTTACATATAACCTAGTTTATTACATGCATAATTTTAAAATTATGGTGAATGTAATATATTGAAAAATATATATTTTAAGTTTTAAAATAAAGGACATTGAATTTAATCCCATAACATGCAAGGTGACACGAGTTAGATCCCTTGGAATCTTAGCACAGTCATACACGTGTCAATCCCAGTGTGATAACTCACATTGTTCACTGAAATCGACCCAACAAGTAATGCTCGTTAAGGCATCACGACCACCACTGGAGCACTCGTTTATTGAGTCTGACTCACTATCAAGCACACATACAAATGCAAATGCAAATGCAAATGCAAATGCAAGTAAACATATGGTAAAAGTAGTGAAGATTGTGTCGTGGAGGCTGTAAATCAAGAGCGGGAGTGTCGTGTAAGTAGTGACCCAAAGAGATTGGAGTGTCACAGAGGTAGTTGCTCGAAAGGGTGGTTGTGTCAATGCGGAAGTGACCCACTCGAAGAGATGGGTGTGTAGTGGATGTTGTGAGACAAAAGGGTGGGTATGTCATGGAGGTAGCAATCCAAAGAAATTGGTGTGTCGTGGATGCAGTGATCTAAAAGGATGGGTGTGACTCGAAAGGGTGGGCATGACATAGAGGCAGCAACCCAAAGAGATAGGAGTGTCCTGGAGGCAATGACCCAAAAGGGTGGGTGTGCCATGGAGGCATTGACCTCAAGAAATGGTTGTGTAATGGAGGCAATTACTCGAAATGGTGGTCGTACCAAAGTGACAACAATCCGAAAGAATGGGTCTGTCGTGGAGGTGGTGACCCGGAAAGGTGAGTGTGTCGTGAAGGCGGTGACCCAAAGAGATGGGTGTGTTGTGGAAACAGTGACCCAAAATGTTGGGCATGTCGTGGAGACAGTAACCCGAAAGAATGAATATGTCGTGGAGGCAGTGACTCGAAATATGCCAATGACGGTTGGAGAGAATTACACAATGAATTGACCTAGTGATGAGTCGCCAGTTGATGTGTGCACGTAAGGAATAAGTGTGCGAGAAAAATAAATCCAAGTGCAATACATGTAAATGCACAAATCATGAAACATGCAAGGTGATATGCAAGAAAACACACAATGCTGAGAGGTGCAAGTGTGAAACACCTATGATGTGGTGTCAAGTGATATGAGGATCACGAAGCAAATGTGGAGTAATGTGTCGTTGGGAGGCGCAAGTAATCATTGTGAGCATGAGGGTATGTGCTAAAAAATGCACAGTAAAGATACAAGTGATGAACACGCTAATGCAAAGTTAAGAAATAAGTACTAATGCACATGTAAAACACACACCATAGATGTGAAGTTGACTATCTGGCCCGCTAAATTGACCGAGGTGATTAAACCAGGACAACGAAGCCAACGACCTTAGTCAGGCTAAGTTGTTTGACTGAACCAAAGTGATTGGTCGATCGAGTTAGGGAGGTCCGTCAGACTAAAGTGATTGATCAAACAGACTGTGGTGATCGGTCGACCAGGTCGGGGGCAGCCGGTTGAATCAAAGTAGTTGGTCAACCGGGTCAAGGTGGATAGTCAAACCTAAGTGATTGATCGTCTGATCAGGGTGAACGATAAGACCAAAGTGTTTAGTCAACCGGGCCTGGCGGCAGGCAGGACCAAAGTGGTCGAGGCTGCCGATCAAGCCAAAGTGATCAGTCAATTAGGTCGGGGCGACCGATTGAACCAAAGTTTTTGTTTGACTATGTCGAGGCGGCCGATCAAACTAAAATGGGAGGCTGGCCGTGTCGGGCGGCCGATCAAACCAAAGTGCAAGGTTGACTCTATCAGGGTGGCCAATCAAGTCAATGTGCAACGCAACATGCAAAGTGCAAGATGTAATACAAACCTAATAGATGCAAGTGATCGTGAACGATAACGAGTCATACTCGTGCTAACGTCTTCACTTAGGTACTTAGGTTTAACACATTGATATGTGGCATAGCCGCATGCTTTGGCGAGGTGTGTGGGGAGCTCCACAATGTTGGTAATGTATTTAAAAAAGAGATCATGACTACTTTCTTCAATCACTCTTCAACCGATGCTGAGTAAAATGAGTAAGTTACTTTAAATCAGAAAGGATAGTTTAATACTTATCAGTTTTGTTTCCAACTGTACGGTTTCATATTTCAGTTTGCGTTTAATTTAGTATTGCATACTTGTGTAGTATATGTTTAGTAAGTATTGTTCAGTTTTTATTTTATTAGATAGTATTTTGTTATGTGTACTAATTAGGAAAATTTATTTTCTTTGTTGCAGATGTTGACTGGAGCCAGGGACGATCTCTCTTCTCGCTTGGAGTGGGGAGGGGGGTGATATTGGATGAAGAAGCACTTATGAGATGCCGCTCGACTTCAACACCTACTCTCACCCCTCCATTGCATCGACCACCGGCCCCACCATCACATCGACCACCTCCTATTGGATGAAGATATTGCTTCTCGCTTGGAGTGGGGAGGGGGGTGATATTGGATGAAGAAGCACTTATGAGATGCCGCTCGACCACCGGCCCCACGATCTCTCTTCTCGCTTGGAGTGGGGAGGGGGGTGACATTGGATGAAGAAGCACTTATGAGATGTCGCTCGACTTCAACACCTACTCTCACCCCTCCATTGCATCGACCACCGGCCCCACCATCACATCGACCACCTCCTATGTCCCCACCCTTAGTCTCACCACTGCTCCGACCCCCATTCGCACCCCACCCCGATCTCTACCCTCACCCATACCCCAACATTTACCCCAATCCCATCCCAACCTCCACCCCGATTATAGTGGGGTTAAGTGCAGCAGAGGCCCATACTACCTCTACTAAGCAGAAGTCCACAGACAACAACTATTTGCATTGGGCCTGTCGACAACACATAATTTTTTTTTTATATTGGCAGTAAACTTTTCATTTTCTCAATTGAATAGAAAACTAACAATTTGTTGTTTTGAGTTCTAACCACACCCCCCCCCACGCCGACTATTCATACTATTTGAGATATCATTCAGAGCAAGTACGACTCAACGTACTTGTCGTGGAAAGAGATCCCGATGGTCATTCACCCCCGACACCGACTATTCATACTATTCGAGATATCATTCAGAGCAAGTACGACTCAGCGCACGTGGAAAGAGATCCCGATGGTCATTTGATATCTTTGGCTTCAAGAGTTTGCGGCATGTATTTTTCACAAATAGCTTAAGTTCTTTTTATTTATTTATCAAACGAACATAATCCCCATAATTTTACAAAAAAACAATTCTATTGACACCCTGAGCATGAGGCACACCTCCAGCTCAACTTCGAGTGCAAGGATAGTGTGGGCCTCCGGGACATGTTGGGCAATATTCAGAAATCTCAACAACGTTCTTTATGCCTCAGAGATGATGTTTTTGCCACCCTGCTTAGGGTCTAGGAATCCCCAAAGTACATAGAGAAGAGAAAGCAGGTGAGGCAAAGCAAGCAGTCGGACTATGAAGGCATGTGACCCTCCAAGCACACTGGCGGAATACTCCCACATAGAATACAAAAGAAGGTTGATAAGATTTTATTTATTATTTAAAGTTTTCTATAGATTGAAGATAAATTCTAATTATTTCGTTATATGCACACTACGACAATGGGACATGAACCATCTGCTTCCAATGTACATGAGCACACCTGCATGAGGCAGTCCGACCAGTCTTGGATCGACGATAGATCCCATGTGACCCAGGTATTTCACGAGCTAAACTAGTTTGACGTTAATACATGCTATCTCTAGTTGTATGTACCTTTTTTTTCAAGAGATATTTCAGCAGCTAGAGGAGAGCTGATCACAGGCGTCGAGAGGTATTACAATCTACGATCGTGATTCTTCCGAGTATGACTTGTGGATGAAGGCTACTGAAGAAAAGAAAAACAATCAAGTCTACGGGCTTGAGTCACAAGGATTGTCCTACGGTGCTCACCCCTTCACTAATGCATCTACAACTTCTACCTCTATCGCACAGGAGGAGGAGGTATCCAGGAGTGTTGTTGCACCGAGATGGAGACTCGCTTCACTTAGATGAGGTCTGAGTTGGAGCTAAATATGGAGGCCAAGTTGAAGGTTGAGTTATATTCATTACGACAGCTGATGAGGCAGCGAGGTAAGACAACATTGGAGGTGGAGGAAGAGCCCGAAGGCGATGAGGATGAGGGTGAGGAGGTAGAGGAGGATGATTAGGAGGGATATTTTCTTTTTCTTATGATTATGTTGTACATTTGAACATGTATTTTTCTATCAACATTGATTAAAGACATTTTGTTTATTTCGTTATTTGATTGGATAATTTATCGTTTGAATGCTATTTTAGTTTGCTAAATGCTTGGAATGGTAAATTAAATGTTGTGATAATAAGTATAACAATGTAAATACGAAAGGTAGATTCTTATTTTTTCTAATACAGGTTTTTGACAGCTTACTTATGGTTTTGCGACTACTTTTAACATATTAGTATCCATAATCGACGGATAGCCCATGACTTATTAACTGACACCTAATTGACACCGAACCGATGACTTAAATGCATCATATGAAAATGTCAAACATGACACTTTTTTGACAGTTTATCGAATATGCGACAACTGGCCAACAAAATGTCTGCTTAAAAGAAAACGACGAACACGACACTTTTCCAATGTGTGAACTGTCTTTATTACCGACAGAATAAACGTTGGTTATATGAACCAACATAAATCTACAATTTAAAATTTCAAAAAAAAAAAAACTATGATATTAAATTATCGGTTATGCGACGATAAGTTTAGACCATCGAAATATCAGTCAGTTTAAAAATTACAGAACAATGTTTTAGTTACGAGCTAAAAACAGTTTATAAATTGTTGGAAATAGTAAGAACGATGGTTTCTCTCACCAAAACTGACGAAATATTGCAATCGGAAAAGAGCATTATTCGTGTAGTAGATATCTATGTAAAAATTGAAAATTAGATATTTAATATGTAAATACATAATAGTTAAGTGATATATATGTAACTCTTCCTTAAAAAAAAAAAAAAAAATTAAAGGAATGAGGGAGCGCTCAAAGCCAAGATCCACCCACACCCACACATATAAATAAGTACCAAGAAAGCAATTTATAGGTAACTTCTGGCCCTCTAATGCATGGTGACACCTAAGTTGATGCATGCATACAAGAACAAAGCACACCTACTTGCAAACTAATATGTTATCCTCAAATATAACAATTGTTATTTATTTATTTATGAATTTAATCATAATTAATAATAATAATAATAATAATAATAATAAAAATAAAATAATAATAATAATAATAGAAGAGCAACGACTATCTTTCTCATTAACCTTGGTATATTAATGTATGAAAATTAAATCATAATATTTGATAAATTTCAAAGCATTGATAGAGCTTGATATAAAAATATCTCCAACTGCAACCAACCAAATGACACATATAATAAATTCATCTTTTTTAAAGACATAATTCCACACTAAGCAAGGAGCCTCTTTTACTATTTATATGTTCACCACTAGCTATATAATAAATATCCTTTCTCCATTAAGCCCTGTTTTAATGAACCCATCCATATCACAGCCAAGATTTTTCTTGGGGGGTGGGACAGTTTACATAAATACCCCACTATTCTTATATATTTACATATCTAACTCTTAAACTTTCATATTTACATGCATAACACTTCAGCTTGACAAACCTGGGAATGAAAAGTCGTATTTAAACATTTTTAAGAAAATAGATAATAGTAGGATTTTTAATATGATATTAAAATCTTGATGTCATGCATGTAAATACACGAGAGTTTGGGGTGTTTAGATATAAAAATACATAAGAATTGTGTGGTATGAAATTTCACTTTCAAAGCTTAAATAGATGAAGATATTTTCTCCTAAGGAATTAATAAAATGAAATTTCATTCATGCACTTCTTGAGACATTGAGATATTGAGATGAGTCAGAATTTGCACCACGGATAAGTGAGAAAATGAAATGATTATTATAATAATCTAAATATCAATTGCAAAAAATCAAAGCTTCTTTATTTCAGATGTATTAAAAGAAATCTGCTTTCATGGTTTATCTTCTCATAATTGGGCTCCACACTCACAACTTCTTTCTAATGCTTTGCTTGGATTGAAAGAGCTTTTAATTGGACTATAGAATGAATTTTCATCATAAAAGAAATTGAAGGTCTTATGCAGATGTTTGAGGTTGAATCTTTTGATTATCAACTCATCATAGAATGGGCTTGTCCGATCGAGTTGAAGAATTTATGATCATTCTTCTCTTTTCCACAAAAGCAGCTAGTCTTTAAAAATACTTCAAGTCCTACCGAAAAACGACCGAGTTGCTAGCTTCAAAGTTAGGTATCTAGCAAAAATTTCAACAAAGTCTTTCAATGTGTCACATACTCAATTATTTCAACGACATGCAATGATTTAGGAACAAGACAACTGTTATTTTGACCCCCAATTATTGAACTAAGGTAAAATGACACTTTTGTAATGTGATGCCGCTCACCTACCACATCTCACCTACTGCTCACCTACCTCCCACCACTTTCTTGCTTTTATAAATAGAGAGGGTGTGAGGCTTAGGAGAGCAAGGGAAGAAATCTTAAGCTACCACAAAGGATGAGAGAATAGCTAGAGAGCTAGAGAGGAGGAGAGCAGCTTGAAGTCTTGTATCAAGGTGTCGCTTGAGAGAGAGACTATAGAAGGAAAATGAGGACTCATTTCTATGTATAAGTCATGTATTCTCCATTTCTTTTGCCTTAGTGAACTATTTGATTGATTCCCTCCCGTGGACGTATATCCAGTTGAATCGAATCACGTAAACGATCTGTGTTTGCTTGTGTTCTTTGCGTCTCATTTCTATGCCAGGAAGTACATATCTCACAATAATTGACGCTGTCTGTAGGAAGATCCATACTTCTTGGCTAGAGGTGTCCGTGTAAAGGTGTTCGCGGCTAGCGACGAAGAAGAGAAGTTCAACATTCACGAACAGAGGAGCAAACGGATCGCGTCTCAGGCAGTCGAATCGCGACAAATTCGGTGAGCGGTGGAAGCTTTGATTGACTGGATTCGCATCGCAGGTTGTGCGGTTCGGCGATACAGAGGAGGAACAATTCTTGAGCAAGGGCCGAAAATTTACGACAGGGCTGCCAGCAGAGGGTTTCTGAGCAGGAGTTCGGTCTTGCGAGCAGCTCCGCCAGAGGGAAGAGGCGGAGATCGCGCAGAGAAGGGTTCGGGGAGTTCCCTGTTCGGGAGTTCGCGAAGCAGAAGGACCTGAGCAGTTTGACGAGGCGCGACGGCTCTGGAGAGAGTTATTCTCGTGCGAGAGGCAAAGGAGGAATTCCCGATTTGTTCTGTTGGAAGCAGGGGAGTGCCTGCGAGAAGAAGGCACGAGCACAGAACATGAAGTTTTCTCTGGTGAATAGTTGTGATCTCTATCAGAAGGGATCAAAACTCTTCGTTCGGTTGGCAAAGGCAGTGTAGTTCACGGGGAGAAGGTAAGAAATTTGGTGAGAATTTCTTGGACAACAAGGCGTTAAAAGACAGGTTTAGGCTGAAAACTTTTGGTTGCTATACAATAGTACAACATTTTGGTGATTTCAGTCTAGTTCTTAGAAGGGCAGCATGTAGAATTCATTGGAAGAAATCCTAGCCACGACAAATGAGTTTCGCCAAATTCGACATTGAGAAATTCAACGGGAAGAATAACTTCGGCCTATGGAGAGTAAAGATGAGAGTTTTATTGGTTCAGTAGGGTGTTGCAGAAGCCTTGCAAGGGTCGACGNAGATTTTGTAGAAACTTTTTTATAAATATTAGGTCCTAAAGTGCCTAAGTGACAACGTTGGATTCCCAGACAAATGACAATCTAAAAAAGGTGAAGCCAATTTAAGCATACAAGCATACATGAAAAGCNCGCGATAGATTTTCATTAGAGTCTTGAAATAAAACTGTATTAGAACTCCTAATGCAACATTTTGTTCCACCCCAACACAAATTATTGGATTCAATTTAGGGAATAATAAATAACTCTGGAGTTTAAATACATTTGAATTTTGCATACAATAAAAGTATGTGTTTGTACATATTATTATATAAACTATATAATTTTATTGTCATTAAAATGCCATATATAATATTCATTTCACAAAATGTATTTATTTCCATAACAACAGTTTTCATGCTCAGAGCTCTGATGCTAAGAAAATAAATAAATGTTCAATTTTTGTATTGTAATTTTACCATGTTTTTCTTTTACCTTTCAATATAGTCGTCTAATAACCTTTGATTGTGAAGAGCTTTCATCTCCTTTATTAAGGATCCTAAAGGTTCACACTGTCCTAAGAAGTTAATGGGGATGTAATAACTAAGTCCAGTTGGGTGGCAAGCTGGCTAGCTAATGAGATGACAAATCAATTTGCCAATCGACAAATACAAGCTCATTAGTTTACTCAAATGTTAGTCTAGTTTGAGCTACCGAACATCTTAAGTTAAGAGTGTATTTTCATATGCCCAATTTGACTTTGAATCCTCATTTGCAATCACTTAGGCCCTAGAGCCCATATTATGCTTTGCAAACTTGAATGCAAAAACACAAAATTTGAAACTTAGCCTCATCTTGCATAGCTAAAAACCAAATATTGTTGCTTTTTCTTTTTCTTTTTTCAAAAGCCTCAACTTTGATTCTTTGGTCCTTCTTTTCCCCAATGACAACTAAAAGATTCTCTTATTAGAAATTGACACAACATACTAAAAACATCTAAAAATGGAAATTTATCTTTATTTATATTATATAGGGCTTTTTCAACTTTAACTATAAGCTAGCATGAGCAAGCATGTAGATTGACGACAAACCAGTGATCACATTATGAGTTATCTATGTAGGGTCAGTCGAGTTGGAAAAATATGAGGATTTCTCCTCATGATATGTAAAATGTTATAGTTATTTAGAGTGGTTCATAGATAATTTGGAGGCTCTATTATATGACTTAGATGAAAGTCATGCTATGCAACCCGTTTTAAAACAGATCTGAAGGTCATGCAGGGAAATAAAAGCTGGTTTTAAAAGTCTTAAATTCTAATTAATCTTGAAATTTTTATTGGGATTTTGTAGAAACTTTTTTATAAATATTAGGTCTTAAAGTGCCTAAGTGACAATGTTGGATTCCCAGACAAATGACAATCTAAAAAAGGTGAAGCCAATTTAAGCATACAAGCATACATGAAAAGCAGGAAAACAAGCCAAATATAAAATAATAAAAAGCAGGTGTTGTTGGGTCGGCAACATATCGCAGGAAAGAAAAAAATGATCAGGCGTCGCATAAGTACACGACTGATCCTAATTCAATACATCAATGAGATTTATAATTAAGGTACGGGACAAAAGAAAGCAGTTTTTGGTCCCCGTCACGTGGTTTTGTTTGCTTGGCTCCTCAGAACTCGTGCCCGTACCTTATTTCTAATACAAGACTCTCCTAGGACTCTAAAAGTACAGAGGAAGGCACTCAACGTGCATGAAAATTATGTCAGTAGAAAAGTCAACAAACAGGCAATGTATGATGAGTCGTGCATTTTTATCAGGGGAGCTTAATAGCACATGCAAACAAAATGTTAGTAGAGATCATCATATACTCCCCCTTCAATTGTACATGTATGTATGCATATATATATACATGGTTTTCTACAGAAGAAAAAAATAATATACTACCATGCATATCAAACATGCAAGCACACCAAAAAACATAAAAGATGATGTCTGGCTAGAGCACCCAAACCAAAACGGAACTAAAGTCAGGACATTCAAAAAGACTACCTAGCATCTTAGTCCTTAGCCTAACACACTATCTAACAAAAAGTTGCCCTAACCAACATCTAAGTGCTCAACGCAAGTCTCTAGGTATGTATGACTTTGACGGGGCCGTCACACCGACCTCATGCTAAAGATCCAAGGGACTAAAGAGTGTCACCCATGAAGAATTTTGAAAAAAAAGGGTTGGCCTTACATATAACCTAGTTTATTACATGCATAATTTTAAAATTATGGTGAATGTAATATATTGAAAAATATATATTTTTAGTTTTAAAATAAAGGATATTGAATTTAATCCCATAACATGCAAGATGACACGAGTTAGAACCCTTGGAATCTTAACACAGTCAAACACGTGTCAATCCCAATGTGATAACTCACATTGTTCACTGAAATCGACCCAACAAGTAATGCTCGTTAAGACATCGCGACTACCACTGGAGCACTCGTTTATTGAGTCTGACTCACTATCAAGCACACATGCAAATGCAAATGCAAGTAAACATATGGTAAAAGTAGTGAAGATTGTGTCGTGGAGGCAGTAAATCAAGAGCGGGAGTGTCGTGGAAGTAGTGACCCAAAGAGATTGGAGTGTCACGGAGGTAGTTGCTCGAAAGGGTGGTTGTGTTGTTGCGGAAGTGACCCACTCGAAGAGATAAGTGTGTAGTGGATGTTGTGAGACAAAAGGGTGGGTATGTCATGGAGGTAGCAATCTAAAGAAATTGGTGTGTCGTGGATGCAGTGATCCAAAAGGGTGGGTGTGTCATGGAGGCAGCGGTTCGAAGAATAGGTGTGTCGTGGAGGCAGTGACTCGAAAGGGTGGGCATGACATGGAGGCAGCAACCCAAAGAGATAAGAGTGTCCTGGAGGCAGTGACCCAAAAGGGTGGGTGTGCCATGGAGGCATTGACCTCAAGAAATGGTTGTGTAATGGAGGCAATTACTCGAAATGGTGGTCGTACCATAGTGACAACAATCCAAACAAATGGGTCTGTCGTGGAGGTGGTGACCCAGAAAGGTGAGTGTGTCGTGAAGGCGGTGACCTAAAGAGATGGGTGTGTTGTGGAAACAGTGACCCAAAATGTTGGGCATGTCGTGGAGACAGTAACCCGAAAGAATGAATATGTCGTGGAGGCAGTGACTCGAAATATGCCAATGACGTTCCGTAGCGATGCCCTAAGAAGCGTAGAGACGTAACTCCCGTTGGAGAGAATTACACAATGAATTGACCTAGTGATGAGCCACCAGTTCACATGATGTGTGCATGTAAGGAATAAGTGTGTGAGAAAAATAAATCCAAGCGCAATACATGTAAATGCACAAATCATGAAACATGCAAGGTGATATGCAAGAAAACACACAATGCTGAGAGGTGCAAGTGTGAAACACCTATGATGTGGTGTCAAGTGATATGAGGATCACGAAGCAAATGTGGAGTAATGTGTCGTTGGGAGGCGCAAGTAATCATTGTGAGCATGAGGGTATGTGCTAAAAAATGCACAGTAAAGATACAAGTGATGAACACGCTAATGCAAAGTTAAGAAATAAATACTAATGCACATGTAAAACACACCATATATGTGAAGTTGACTGTCTGGCCCGCTAAATTGACCGAGGTGGTTAAACTAGGACAACGAAGCCAACGACCGTAGTCAAGCTAAGTTGGTTGATTGAACCAAAGTGATTGGTCGATCGAGTTTGGGAGGTCCGTCAGACCAAAGTGATTGATCAAACGGACTGTGGTGATCGGTCGACCAGGTCGGGCAGCCGGTTGAATCAAAGTGGTTAGTCAACCGGGTCAAGGTGGATAGTCAAACCTAAGTGATTGATCGTCTGATCAGGGTGAACAATCGGACCAAAGTGTTTAGTCAACCGGGCCTAGCGGCAGGCAGGACCAAAGTGGTCGAGGCTGCCGATCAAGCCAAAATGATCAGTCGATTAGGTCGGGGCGACCGATCGAACCAAAGTTTTTGTTCGACTATGTCGAGGCGGCCGATCAAACTAAAATGGGAGGCTGACCGTGTCGGGGCGGCTGGTCAAACCAAAGTGCAAGGTTGACTCTGTCAGGGTGGCCAATCAAGTCAATGTGCAATGCAACATGCAAAGTGCAAGATGTAATACAAACCTAACAGATGCAAGTGATCGTGAACGATAACGAGTCATACTCGTGCTAACGTTTTCACTTAGGTACTTAGGTTTAACACATGGATATGTGGCATAGCCGCATGTTTTGGCGAGGTGTGTGGGGAGCTCCACAATATTGGTAATGTATTTAAAAAATAGATCATGACTACATTCTTCAATCACTCTTCAACCGATGCTGAGTAAAATGAGTAAGTTACTTTAAATGAGTAAGTTACTTTCCAACAACCCGATGGTCATTCACCCCCGACACCGACTATTCATACTATTTGAGATATCATTCAGAGCAAGTATGACTCAGCGCACGTGGAAAGAGATCTCGATGGTCATTTGATATCTTTGGTTTCAAGAGTTTGCGGCATGTATCTTTCACAAATAGCTTAAGTTCTTTTTATTTATTTATCAAACGAACATAATCCCCATAATTTTACAAAAAACAATTCTATTGACACTCTGAGCATGAGGCACACCTCCAGCTCAACTTCGAGTGCAGGGATAGTGTGCGCCTCCGGGACATGTTAGACAATATTCAGAAATCTCAACAACGTTCTTTGTGCCTTAGAGATGATGTTTTTGCCACCCTGCTTAGGGTCTAGGAATCCCTAAAGTACATAGAGAAGAGAGAGCAGGTGAGGCAAAGCAAGCGGTCGGACTATGAAGGCATGTGACCCTCCAAGCACACTGGTGGGACACTCCCACATAGAATACAAAAGAAGGTTGATAAGATTTTATTTATTATTTAAAGTTTTCTATAGATTGAAGATAAATTCTAATTATTTCGTTATATGCACACTACGACAATGGGACAGGAACCCTTCGTTGCCAATGTACATGAGCACACCTGCATGAGGCAGTCCGACCAGTCTTGGATCGACGATATATCCCATGTGACCCAGGTATTTCACGAGCTAAACTAGTTTGATGTTAATACATGCTATCTCTAGTTGTATGTAACTTTTTTTTCCAAGAGATATTTCAGCAACTAGAGGAGAGCTGATCACAGGCGTCGAGAGGTATTACAATCTACGATCGTGATTCTTCCGAGTATGACTTGTGGATGAAGGCTACTAAAGGGAAGAAAAACAGTCAAGTCTACTGGCTTGAGTCACAAGGATTGTCCTACGGTGCTCATTCCTTCACTAATGCATCTACAGCTTCTACCTCTATCGCACAAGAGGAGGAGGTATCCAGGCGTGTTGCCGTATTTGCAGCCGATATGGAGACTCGCTTCACTTAGATGAGGTCAGAGTTGGAGGTAAATATGGAGGCCAAGTTGAAGGTTGAGTTATATTCATTACGACAGCTGATGAGGCAGCGAGGTAAGACAACATTGGAGGTGGAGGAAGAGCCAGAAGGCGATGAGGATGAGGGTGAGGAGGATGATTAGGAGGGATATTTTCTTTTTCTTATGATTATGTTGTACATTTGAACATGTATTTTTCTATCAACATTGATTAAAGACATTTTGTTTATTTCGTTATTTGATTGGATAATTTATCGTTTGAATGCTATTTTAGTTTGCTAAATGCTTGGAATGGTAAATTAAATGTTGTGATAACAAGTATAACAATGTAAATACGAAAGGTAGATTCTTATTTTTTCTAATATAGGTTTCTGACAGCTTACTTATGGTTTTGCGACTACTTTTAACATATTAGTATTCATAATCGACGGATAGCCCATAGCTTATTAACTGACACCTAATTGACATCGAACCGACGACTTAAATGCATCATATGAAAATGACAAACATGACACTTTTTCGACAGTTTATTGAATCTGTGACAACTGGCCAACATAATGTATGCTTAAAAGAAAGCGACGAACACGACACTTTTCCAACGTGTGAATTGTCTTTATTACCGACAAAATAAACGTTGGTTATATGAACCAACATAAATCTACGATTTAAAATTTCAAAAAAAAAAAAAACTATGATATTAAATTATCGGTTATGCAACGATAAATTTAGACCACGAAATATCAGTCAATTTAAAAATTACAGAACAACGTTTTAGTTACGAGCTAAAAACAGTTTATAAATTGTTGGAAATAGTAAGAACGACGGTTTCTCTCACCAAAACTGAAGAAATGTTGCAGTTGGAAAAGAACATTATTGTTGTAGTAGATGTCTATGTAAAAATTGAAGTTTAGATATTAAATATGTAAATACATAATAGTTAAGTGATATATATGTAACTCTTCCTTAAAAAAAAAAAAAAAAATTAAAGGAATGAGGGAGCGCTCAAAGCCAAGATCCACCCACACCCACACATATAAATAAGTACCAAGAAAGCAATTTATAGGTAACTTCTGGCCCTCTAATGCATGGTGACACCTAAGTTGACGCATGCATACAAGAACAAAGCACACCTACTTGCAAACTAATATGTTATCCTCAACTATAACAATTGTTATTTATTTATTTATGAATTTAATCATAATTAATAATAATAATAATAATAATAATAATAANTGCATGCATACAAGAACAAAGCACACCTACTTGCAAACTAATATGTTATCCTCAAATATAACAATTGTTATTTATTTATTTATGAATTTAATCATAATTAATAATAATAATAATAATAATAATAATAAAAATAAAATAATAATAATAATAATAGAAGAGCAACGACTATCTTTCTCATTAACCTTGGTATATTAATGTATGAAAATTAAATCATAATATTTGATAAATTTCAAAGCATTGATAGAGCTTGATATAAAAATATCTCCAACTGCAACCAACCAAATGACACATATAATAAATTCATCTTTTTTAAAGACATAATTCCANGAAGAGCAACAACTATCTTTCTCATTAACCTTGGTATTTTAATGTATGAAAATTAAATAATAATATTTGATAAATTTCAAAGCATTGATAGAGCTTGATACAAAAATATCTCCAACTGCAACCAACCAAATGACACATATAATAAATTCATCTTTTTTAAAGACATAATTCCACACTAAGCAAGGAGCCTCTTTTACTATTTATATGTTCACCACTAGCTATATAATAAATATCCTTTCTCCATTAAGCCCTGTTTTAATGAACCCATCCATATCACAGCCAAGATTTTTCTTTGGGGGGACAGTTTACATAAATACCCCACTATTCTTATATATTTACATATCTAACTCTTAAACTTTCATATTTACATGCATAACACTTCAGCTTGACAAACGCAGGCATGAAAAGTCGTATTTAAACTTTTTTAAAAAATAGATAATAGTAGGATTTTTAATATGATATTAAAATCTTGATGTCATGCATGTAAATACACGAGAGTTGGGTGTTAGATATATAAATACATAAGAATTGTGTGGTTTCACTTTCAAAGCTTAAATACAAAAAGATATTTTCTCCTAAGGACATGATAAAATGAAATTTCAATCATGCACTTCTTGAGATATTGAGATGAGTCAGAATTTGCACCACGGATAAGTGAGAAAATGAAATAATCATTATAATAATCTAAATATCAATTGCCAAAAATCAAAGCTTCTTTATTTCAGATTTGTTTAAAGAAATCTGCTTTCATGGTTTATCTTCTCATAATTGGGCTCCACACTCACAACTTCTTTCTAATGCTTTGCTTGAATTTTCATCATAAAAGAAATTGAAGGTCTTATGCAGATGTTTGAGGTTGAATCTTTTGATTATCAACTCATCATAGAATGGGCTTGTCCAATCCAGTTGAATAATTTATGATCATTCTACTCTTTCCACAAAAGCAACTAGTCTTTAAAAACGCTTCAATTCCTACCGAAAAACGACCGACTTGCTAGCTTCAAAGTTAGGTATCTAGCAAAAATTTCAACGAAGTCTTTCAATGTGTCACATACTCAATTATTTCAACGACATGCAATGATTTAGGAACAAGACAGCTGTTATTTTGACCCTCAATTATTAAACTAAGGTAAAAGGATACTTTTGTAATGTGGTACCGCTCACCTACCACTTCTCACCTACCGCTCACCTACCTCCTACCTACCACTTTCTTGCTTCTATAAATAGAGATGGTGTAAGGCTTAGGAGAGCAAGAGAATAGATCTTAAGCTACCACAAAGGAGGAGAGAATAGCTAGAGAGCTAAAGAGCTAGAGAGGAGAGCATCTTGAGGTCTTGTATCAAGGTGTCGCTTGAGAGGGAAACTATAGAAGGAAAATGAGGGCTCATTTCTATGTATAATTTATGTATTCTCCATTTATTTTGCCTTAGTGAACTATTTGATTGATTCCCTCTCGTGGACGTAAATCCACTTAGATCGAACCACGTAAACGATCTGTGTTTGTTTGTGTTCTTTGCGTCTCATTTCTATGTCAGGAAGTACATATCTCACAACAACAGCCTATAGAACTTTCATATGAATGCATGATAAAATATTTTAAAAAGCACCCATGCTTAAAATTTTAATATTATCATTTAGAAGATTGTCAAAATATAAATCTGTCTATTCTACTCCCACAACTGTGATACAAATAGACCAATATTCTACCTATTTCATAAGATTTGTTCACTTGCCACTTTCAAATCCTCCTAAAGATGTATTAAATGGAGATCTATATTGTTTAAAAGGTAGGCACGTTATCTTCATATACATTTTTATAGACTGCTATTTTCTAAATTGCACAAGAGTTGGGGCCTTATGCTCGCAATATTTTCAAGGGCATTAACATGCATACCAACCAATTCTTATGTATTTACATATCTAACGCCTATACTTGTTACTTTTTTACATTTATACTACCCAAAATTTCATATCACATCAAAAATACCACAATGTGGTTGTATGCAAAAAATTGAAGTTTAGGCGTTGGATATGTAAATACATAGGAATTGAGTAGTATGTGTGTAAATCTTCTTATTTTCAAACATCCTATACTTCATCCAACTAATCTTCCTCTCATTTACCTCACATATTTGAATACTTATTAAGCAGATTCACCTTTGATGTGAAATCACAAGTCATAATTAAAAGAGAAACAAGCAAAGATAAATGTTATAATCTAAATTTATAGGTTTTTATCACCATTTAATACCATTAACTCTTATTGCCCAAGGCTTATCTGCACTGGCTGCACATATCTCAATACAGGAAGCACTGTAATTAACAAAACCTGCATAAGAATTTACGCAAATAATTTATTATATTACTTCTATCCATTGATGTTAAGCCAACCCAGTCCTCCCATCCATTTTAATCTATAGCCCGTGCAAATTTTTTATTGACCTAGCACTTTTCATTAAAAAAAAAAAGGAAATTTACATAGAGAGACCACACAAATCTTATGCATTTACATATCTAACAGCACAAGTTTTAGATTTAAATGCATAACATTTTAGTGTCAGAAATGTATGCATAAAAATCTGTATTTTCCTTTCAAAAAGTTAGACTAAAATATTTGGTGTAATCTGTAAAGATTTGAGAGATAGATGTGTAAATGTGAAAGTCAAGGCGTAAGGTATGTAAATATATAATAATTGTGTTAAATTTATGTAAATGTGCACATTTCGACGATTATAAGAAACATCCACGAAGGAAGAGATAAAGCAACAGCACACACGTAAAGCAAAAAAATCAGGAATTTAATAAATGAAAAACATCCATGTACCGGCATGTGACCGTTAGCATAGAAAAATTCAAAATTCGTCTGCTGAAGAAGGCAGCCATAAAGACAGTACAAGAGACAGAAAAAGAAGGGGCCCAACCAATTCATCTTTCTGACTAAGAACAATTAAAAAATATGCATAAACGACTACAAATAAGACAAATCACGTGGGCTGAGCTAGCAGTAAATTCTTCTAATCTATTCTTTCAACACTGAGTGGAGAGCACACTGTCACCTCCCAAAAGAGCCCTTATGGGTGGTGGGCAGCCTAGGACTTAAATACTGCTTTTCGGCCCTACACCTAGCCAATGTGGGACTATTTGTCCGTGACATTCTCCACGGATCGACTCCACCGAGGGTCCCACTGGACCATTGAGAGTCCACACACCTGGCAGGCATTAATCTGCTCTGATACCACTTAGTCACCTCCCAAAAGAGCCCTTGCGGGTGGTGGGCAGCCCAGGACTTAAATACTGTTTTTCGGCCCTACACCTAGCCAATGTGGGACTATTTGTCCGTGACAACACGCAGAATTGCGTGCGCTCTTCACACCTAATAATTAGACTTCAACACTAGCTACAAAATAAAATTTTGAGAAATTTTAAACATACCAAAACAATTCTCATGTATTTACATTTATAACACTTTGACGAGATCAATTTATGCATGAGAAATGTGTATTTTTGATGTGAGCTTATAAAAAAGCATGTAAATATTGAACTTTGGGTGTTAGATATGTGAATACATAAGAATCCTGTGGATGCATGTAAATGCCTCCAAAACTTATTTAGAGATTATCTTTTTAAGAATTGGAGAGAAGATTAATGCACTAAAGATGTTTCTCAACTTATACGCCTTCAATGTAACCCAACTTGTGCAACATTTACAAGCAAATTTATGACTCATTCCCTTATGTTTTCTAGCTCCTCTTATGTTCTCCTTCGAGCTATTAAAGATAATCTATTGGAACAAAGCATCCTTCTGCTGCTTGACTATAATAATTCCATCTCTTCTGACATAAAAAAGCTCTATACTCTCATCCCAAGCTTTTTTTATTTATAGTAGGGAATTCTTATGTACTTACATATCTAACACCTAAAATTTGCTTTTTACATGTATACCACCCAAATCATTCATAATACATAAAAAATACCACTATTCTAACTTTTAAAACCAGAAATGCATGGGAATTGAGTGGTGTATGTAAATCTTCCTTATAATATTTAGGGAAAAAAAGGAAAAAAAAATCTTCTACGGGCTCCTCTTTTCACCAAAAGATCTTATCTATTGAATATACGGTTGATTATTAAAAAATGTAAAAAAATTATGATAAGCTGTAAACTACTAAACCTAAGGTGCTTAGTTTGTTAATTTGGTTTCAACCCTAATGTTTCCTGCGATTTATGATTTAATTTATAGCTGGTGATATGCTTCCTCTGCTGTGTTGTTCACAAGCTTGCAAGTTTGGATTGGATAAATCTACACAATTAATTAGAACAGCATAATTTCTGACACCAAGATAATAACTAATATATTCAAGCAAACAAAAAAAAAGCCCAATACAAAAGTACAGCGTGGCTATATCGTATTATTTCATCATTAGAAGGATTTTTCTCCCACATAGTTGTGTTTTTCTTTAAGCTATTCTTTGTTGGCATAAACAGTATTTCTGATGGTTTTAAATGCAAGGAAGATTTACATATATACCACTGAATTCCTATGTATTTACACATCTCACCTGAACTTCAATTTTTACATAACACCTTATGCATGAAAATATGAATTTTACTTTTTACAAGTTCAAATAGTGGTATTTTTATGTGATATAAAAGATTTGAGTGGTATAATGCATGTGAATGCCCCTAAATTCTATTGGCCATCTTCCAAGCAACAACATCATAAGACCGCCACCACACTGGCTTGTGAGCCTAAGGGGGATAACCTTTTGCTTAAATTAAAGGATGGTTGGATATTTGCCCCGTGCACATCATTCAAATAATCCCAACTATAATAAACAAGAGTTAAAATGGTCATGTTTTTTAGGAAAAAATTTCTGTTAAAACTCTGGGCGTAGCACTATGTGCAGATTCCTAATAATATACAGTCATGTGTGTTATATCGAGCTCATATAAAAAAAATATTAAAATGGAACCGCAGAGGTATTGGAGTGAAACTGCGGATGTTATTTGGAGAGTTATTTTGAGGTTATTGGGTTACCCAATAACCTCTGCAGTTTCACTCTAACAACACCGCAATAACCCCCAATACCCCCCAAATAAACACCCAATAACCTCCGTGATTACACTTTAATAACTCCCTCCAATAACCCCCGCAATAACCTCTCAATAACCCCAAATAATCTCCGCGGTTTAAATTCAATAATCCCTTGCATTAACCCCCGCAATAACCCCTTAATAACACCCCAATAAACTCTGTGGTTTCACTTCAATAAACCCCAATAACGTCCGCGATGTAGCACACGTGAAGGAATATTACTAGAATCCGCACGCAAAGCTACATCCGGAGTCCGGACAAAAAATTTTCTCCATGTTTTTAAAGGATGAAAAAGAAATTGCATGCCTGTTAAGTCTTCAAAATAATATGACAAAATTTTGGTGGCAAAAATGTAAATTCACCTAACTTGAGCACCACAATTAATACTGACTTAGCCACTCATTATTATGTTCACTAAAAAAATAGTAAAATAATGTTAAGGTTCTTTTCGTTACTTGTGGAAAGAAAATATGATTTAAAAAACATTAATTTCCTTTTTTACTCAGTTTGTTAAAATAAATACTCTTCTAACAAGTTTTGAATGAATCCATAGCATTTAAACTTCTTATCCAACTAAATAATGGAACCTGATAAAAGTATATTCTAAAAGAATCTAGCATATTCATGTTTTATAAAACATTTTTCTAATTATAAGCAATCAAATCAAATAGATGTAAAAATAAAAAAAATAAAAAATTTAAGATTCTACACTTCAAATATCTAACTTATTATTTGTAACACTTAGGGCCATTTTATTTATTGTAGGCCTTATAAGCCAAGTGTAAAACTCAATAAAATGGGTTGTAATGAGATATTATTTTGGAAAAAAATCAAAATTTTTTAATTTAATCCTCTTTTTTACTGGGGTACAAATGTATAGTTAATTTAATTTTACTAGCCCTCATATTACAATAGTATTATGACAAATAAAAATAATATTATGACTATAGTCCCATTAATTCATAATTATTAAATTGCTCTTAATGTTAAAATAAAAAAGTGAAGGTGACTTAGGGCCCGTTTGGGGCAGCTTATAGGGTGCAGCGGCGTTTTTAGAACACCGCCTTCCTGTTTGAATATCGCGATTTTCTTCGTATCTTCGCAAGTCGGATATCCCCCACATCCCGCGTATGAGTTTTGCGATTAAGGAAATAATTCTTGTGCTGCCCCGCAGATCTCCCTCGCCCTCCCTTGGAGAATCGCCGCTTCGCCTCACAGATCCCTCGGCTCGCCCTAAGAGAATCGTCGTAGATCTCCCTCGATCGAGAGAACCACCGCCTCGCTCGGCTCGCATAAAGGAGAATCGCTGATTTCCCTCGATCTCCTCCGCTCCTTCGCAGGGAGAATCGCAGATCCCTCACCTCGCCTCGCCTCGCCTCGCCTCGCCCCGCCTCGCAGATCTCCATCGGCTCGCCCTTTCGAGGAGAATAGATCTCCTCCGCTCTTCTGCTCCTTAGGTTCGCCCTTCTAGGATCAGCGCAAAGTATACCCAATATCCCTCTCCTTCCTTCACGCGAGCCTAGCATTTCGATTTTACTTTCTGATTCGTTTCCCCTGAGATCCTTGAAGTTCTTTTCTGATTCGTTTCCCCTACAATCCTTGCCGTAGAAGTAAAATTGGTGCAAGTTTAGTGAACATAAGAATCGTGTGCCACACATGTAAATTTCTCATTAGTGGAGAATGGTTTAACTTTTTTGTGAAATTAATTTTTCTTCAAGTAAAATTAAAGATTCTTTCCAATATCTTCCACTACTTGTAGTTAAAGGCTAACATCAATTCCATGTATATTTGCAACAAGGAGTGATTAGACTAAAATTAGAAACATTTGTAACTATTTTATAATTTTTTCTGCTCATTGGCTCTTTATATATTTGGAATTTAGGTGGAAATAAACCCATGATCCCTTCAAACAAATTTAGCAAGTTATTTATTTTCTATTTCTAACCTCTGTCAAAAGAAGGTAGATACTTGAATGGCTCAAAAACACCATATTTGAACATAAATTATATGCTTTTATGCTTTAAATTTTAAGAATAGCAGTAGTGTTGCATGCTAGAAATCACCTTTAAAGCATAGTTCGTTTACTATAGACACTCTCGAATAATTGGTTGGGTGATTCGTATTGCTTTGGAGTTGTAGCAGAGTTGCTAGCCAGTTTCTATAGTGGGCATGAGAGTCACTATTTTAGACTAGTGTTGGATCGGGTTCATGTGATATTTTTTGCATCTTTTCTATCAATATTTAGGATTAGTCTCATATGGCACCTAGGTTCACGTGATATTTTTTTGTTTCTTCTGATACTCACGAGAGTGTGAGTGCAGTATGTTATCTTTTGAATTGATCTGTGATGATTTCTGGGTTTTGTATTGTATATTTTTCTTCTAATTTCAGTTCTGTTACAAACAACTTAAACAAACAGACGCAGAATGATCATTTATCCAACAACAGCTTCCAGTAAGTTGTTCTGAATAAGCTGTCTCAAACAGAAAGTCGGCTTATTCTGATAATCTGCAGATTATCAGATAATCAAAATAATTATAAACAATAAACAGTTGCCCCAAACATACCCTTACAATCCCTCAAGATTAAAAATCATTTCAGACATTTTTGCAGGTGAGCTGGAAAAATGAAAACTCGCTTATAACCAGTTTCAACCAAATAAAATCATGAAATAACTTCTAAAATTGACTATTCAAAAGAAGACAGAGTCGATGTTTGCACTCCTTACCGTTAACATATGTTTCTTTATCACCATCACTTCGTTTGTTAATGCAATTGACAACAAAGTCTATCGTGGACTCAATAAACCTTCATTCCAATTCTTTAATAAAATATGGAAAAAGTAAAGTCCCTATAAAATAGTTTTACTATATAATTATCAACTCAATTAGAAGTATGAAAAAATTGAATATTTGATCAAATTATTAAACCGATGCCCACTCAAATCAATTTTTTATCATAATATCCAAATGTCGAATTCTTCCATTAAAATTTTCATTATGTTTTAAATAATTATATGTTACCTTTCCCGTGCTTAATCTATTGAGGAGGTAGGATGTTTTCAAGAGGAGACTCAGGTTCAAATAACCCACTAAACACCACTAACTTAGCTGGAAAAAGGAAAAAAGTAGGGAAATTTGCATTCATGACACACAATTCTTATATATTTACAACCCAAAGTTTGATATTCACACCTAAACACCTTGATGCCATAAATCTATTTATTATGAAAACTGTATTTCACTTTTAAGTCCCTATAACTTAGCTGCCCAATCACTCAGTGAAACTAATCATAATGCACACACGCCTCCGGAGTCCAGATGTCCAATTGAGATCCACATGAAGGAGCGGAGGAAAAAAAAAAATAAATTGGTCTCCAGTGGATCTCACCCTTGCCTGGACGGAGATAGCGTCTAAATTCCGGCCGTGATATTTTTTAGGGTGGGTGGGTGTGTGCGCATTATGTGCTATGTAAGTAAATGCCCCAAAAAAGTAATCCTTTCTTGAGATGAAAAAAGAAATCATTTCGCCATTGCGCCGGGTGCATGAGAATCCAAAAAGAGTTAGTTGCACCCATGCCTTTTTTTTTGCTTCACGAGCCCCATACCAGCAAGAAGACAATAAGGGCCAGTAACGCCAACGGAAACCGACACCGACTATTCCTCCTCTCTCATTTTCCCGATTCATTACGTCATTCAAAGCTTTTAAATTTCATAGATAATTAAGAAGGGAGAAGAGAAAATCAAGAGTACCAGAACAAAGCATTTGCTGTCATTCGGACAAAAAAATAGACGCATACATTAAAGGATCACAAAACCCTACCCCCAATTATGTTTCTTTTTCATGATCAAAACCTAAAACCCTATTTTTTCCAAAAAGGAGGCGAAGAACGGGAAACACGAAACAAAGAAGGCACTAACAATAAATTAAAAACAAGAATTCGATAAAAGGCCTGAATTTTACTTCTACCTCTGCCTCCGGACTATTAGATAGCTTTGTCAACTGGCTTGCGGCAGAGGATCATGTGCATAGGTGTAAAGATTCCAGTCTCGCCTCCAGCAGTGAGATGCCTCGCCGTCTCGTACAACATCTCGTGAACCTCAACCACGCCTTTAGGAGCAAGGCGAAGGACAGACAGGACTGAAACTAGCACATGATTCCTCCAATAAGCTAGCCTCCCCATCTTAAGCCGAGTCCACCACGGTCCCGCCGGCGGCAGTGCTAAATCCCTCTCCTCCACCACATCAAACCCCACCTTCCGCGCCAAAGCAGCAACCTGATCCTGAGCACGCAAACCCGGAAGTGCGTCCCCTCGCTCGATCCCCTGAATTGTCTCCACATGCTTCGGGTCATCGTTTCTAAAAAGCCCTGTCGTAACCCATTCGTAAGAAACATAAAGGCCCCCAGGCTTCAACACGCGGTAGATCTCCGCGTAGACGTCTTCCAGGCGTGGTGCGTGACATGTAGCCTCGATTGAGTACGCCCCGTCGAAACTACAATCCTCGAACGGCATCTGGAGGAAATTCCCGCAAAGGACTTCACAGACGCCGTCGAGACCAGCCTTACGGTTGTGTGATCGGGCGCGGTTAACCTGGTACTCGTTGATGGTGATGCCCACGACGGTGGATCCCGATCGGGTTGCGATGGCCCGCATCGGACCGCCGACACCGCAACCGACGTCTAGGATGCGGTGCTCGGGGCGTGCGTTGATGAGATCAACGACGCGCTCCTCATGGATTCGTGTAGCATCGCGATGGGAGCGGTTTGGGACAGAAGGGGAAAAATGGAAGGATTGGCCCCAACCCCATTCGTAGATGTCGGTGACAAGGTTGTAGAACGTGTCGACGAAGGCCGGCACCTTCTCTGATGACTCGACGGTGTCTTTGGGCCTGCGGAAGAAGGACCAATATTGTTTGTATTTGTCATGAACTTTGTCTCTGGTGATCGATCCCATCTTGAGATCTACCGCTCGCTTTCCCTTCACCTCCGCGGAGCCCATGACCCATACGAACCAGTATAAAACTCCGGCGGCAAAAATCGCCGCCGTTGCAAGCAGCGCCACCGTATCCATCGCCTGACTGGGAAGAGGAAATGGGGGAGGGGTGACGGCCGAGGGGTGGAATATGGGAATATGGGGATGGAGCCGGGATATGAAAAGAGATTTATGGGGGTTGGGTTCCGATCTGGTACGTTGGGACGGCGGAGAAGGGGAGATGGTCCAATAACAGTAGAATGATTGCGAGATGCATCATGTAGAGAAAAGTGCTAACGGTGATCCACAGGGTCAAGTTACCGCAAAGTGGTCTTTGCCTCCATTTTTAGTATGTTAAACCCTCTTGGGAATGTTTTGAACCCTAAAAATATTTTATGACATGGATACAATCTTCCATAATAATTTATAATTACAAGAAAAAGTTTTATGAAGTTTTTTTCTTGGTTAAAATAGGCTTGACTACGTAAATCTCTTCAAAGATGATTGATATTTTCATAATAATTTCATATTCATCTATAAATTCAGTAATATAATAAAAAAGATAATTAGAACTCTATGTTTGGAAATGGAAACTAAAAGTTCTTCTTTAACAGTGATGTTTGGAGCATCATGAACAATATTAAAAAATTAGAGTAACCACTTCAATGATTCTTATACAAAAATCTATGCTTCAAAACACAAGATGTCCATAAAGATATAGGAATAGAGAATGATTAGAAGTTGAATTATCCAAAACTCTAAAGGAAAAATAAGTAGAAAATTTTACACAAGAAGCACTACACAAATCCCTCTAAAGAAAGACATATTATAGGATTATCAATTTTATTATTATATCATCTAAACTTATGACCAATATCTTTTAATTTAAACATATAGGAATTCAGAATGCAATTATTAAAATACGTTAGCTCTAAAAATATAATTAAAGTGGAACACAATAGATGACTATGATTATTAATTTTAGCAGCAAAATAAACAATAGAATTTCAAAGATCATTTCTAATTGTGACGCTATGATTAACATGAATGAAAGTTTAAGGAAAAATAACTTAACAGAAGAAGAAAATATGAAATGTCCATGAATATATTGTGGTTTGACTTCTAAAGAAGTAAAAGAACAAATCTCAGAGCTAAATTTAACCCAAATATGCCCATTTTCAACAATATCAAAGTCATTCACAATTCATACATTATTTAAAAGACTATATATATTAATAGAAAAATTATCGAAATTGAATAAAGATAGAGCTTAGTTTCAATAAGCTCTTTCATTTGAGCACAATTATCATAAACATTTTTTTTACAATCAGCAGCAGGGTTTCATTGTTAAGCCACAAAAATTTTAAGCAAGAATATTAGGATAAAACATACAAAATAAAAAGAGAAAGTAAAAAAAAAAAAAGAAAAATAAAATAACACAAAATATTACAAAATCTAGCTTTTCCTTCTTTTTTGTCGAAATGTAGAGGAAAAAGAGATGGAAATAACAATAAGAGCAGTATTGAACATATTTAGAATAATATTACATGTCATAACTGTGAAATCCCTTAAATAGAATGAAGTTGAGCTCTTAAATGTCAAGATGTCTTTTGGTGTAACAGTGGAATTTTGATAAAAACTCCATATTTAAGTGTGCTCATGATTGAACACTCCTGAAAAGGGTTACCTTCTGGGAAGTTACACCAACAGGGCAAAACTATGAGACCGTTAAACCAAAATGGTCATTAATTTGATGGGTGAGATTTTGGACTGTCACAAATGGTATCAGATCATTACACGAGCCGAAAGATGAGAGCTAAGTGTCGTGTATAACAAAGTTCTATGCCATGAGAGTCACCTCTTTGAACCCAAGATAGGACAAAACACTAAATGATGGGAGCCACCTCTTCAATTTGTAGAGACCACCTCTAGAATTCTATCTTCCTAGTGGATGATTCCGGCTAAAAAAATGAATGAGATCATCAACTACTTAAGTGAGAGAGATTGCTTAAGTAGAACAAAGTTGAACTCTTAAAAGTTGAGGCTTGTTTTGGTGTAACGATAAAATTTCTATAGAAACTCCAAAGTTAAGTTTGCTTATGGTAGAGCATTCCTAGGATGGGTGACCTTCTGAAAAGTTACAGTAGAAAGCGAAACTATGAGGACATTAGGCTAATGATGACAATACCTTTATGGGTGATGGTTCGAGCCATCACAATCACACTAGGAATACTTTCAATAATAACATTCTAAGCGTGGTATTACCTCAGTATTAATTGAATAAAAAACAAGAGGTAAAGTAGAACTTTTATTTATAATTGGCAAAGCATAAAATTTATTTTGTAAATTCCTATAATTTACATTATCTTGATTTAACACAATAACACCAAAAGAATTAACGTCAAGGTCAATAATAATATTATAATAAGCATTAGATTCAATAGACTGAACATCAGCTTCTCTCTAGCAATTTTAATACTAATTAATGAAACTTCAAAAGATATATTTAACTCTGCAACAGAGGAAGTAATGTTATTACTAACAATAAAAACCCTAACAAGAATAGAAGGGTTACACTTACTTCTTTGATTTGATTATTACAATAAATAATATTACTTCTTTCTCTGACAATAGAAGCAACAATAATAAATCGAACATTCACAATGTTACGACAATATTGAGGATCGTGAGAAAAAGTACAACAAGTCTAATAAGAGGTTGGTTTTTATTCATAAACCACAGGTTATTAAATTCATGTCTTTTAATATTAAATGAATGAATCTAGAAAGAGGATATTTGACATTTATATATATTTTAACTCTACCAAAAGAAAGTAGAAAAAATTTGGATGTTAAAAAGTTAAAGGCCAATGGAATGCAGATTTGACTTGCAATATTAGAAATACCATACTCATTCCAATAAAACAAAGACAATTTAAGAAGCTTGATTCAAATTGGCATTTATTTGAAATCTTCTTCACATGTTTTAAATCATGTGACCATTTTTTTTTAATTGAATGTTTTATCATTGATAGAGCACAACGTGCCCATAAAAACTATATCTAAATCCTCAGGACAATAAAAATAGACAAAAAGAAATCTTCAAATGGAGATTGAAGTTCTGCATCACATTTCAATTTTCATATTATAGTAATAGCTTTGTTGCAAATTATCGTAGAAACAACGGTTACCACTGACATACCTAACTATAGCCAGAGTATATTTTTTGAGCCAACAAAAATTTCTTGATCTGAAAAAAAAAAACGATCTGACAAAACCCGAAACACATGACAAATTAAAATTAGAAGAATTAGTAAGACTATAACAGATAAAACTCTTCCAATTAAGAATAGAGCTAGGGCCAAGAAAAGCCTAAGAAGAATATGAAATAAGAGGTGGGAAATAATCCATAAGAAGAAAATAAAAGCAAAATCCCTTGAACAAGCGAGAAAGACATGAATAGAAGAAAAAAGGAAAAATAAATAAGGGTTTCCCCAAGAGATTAGGAAAATGAAAAGGAAACCACAAAACCCTGAAGGAGATCCAAAAATGACCTCTAAGTGTCACTTCCGCCTGGCGGGGCCCTTTTCCTCCTCTCAATGGCATCAGCAGGTGAAAAATGAATTGAGCTCCAATTTTGCTTATTATACTGCATGATGTGGGGTCATCTACCCAATTTGTTTTTACCTTGAGGTGTCACACGTGCCTAAACATCTTCCTCATGAAATTGCATGTCATTCTAATGAATCCAATATTATCCCATTCTAAAATCATTAAAGCAAACAATATACTATTAAAAATATAATATAGGCATTTACATACATAATTCAAAATTCTTACATATTTACATACAAGTCTAACGCTTCAACTTTCATTATTTGTATCACGACACTCGTATATTTTATTTCACCAAAAAAATATTGTTATTATTTAATTTTTAAAAATGAAACACATATTTTCATTATAAATATATGACATCAAATTATTACAAGATAGATACGAAAATATATAAGACCTGCGTGGTATGTATTACAATCAACTAAAATAGTATGACTAATTCGATAGAGAGGTTCAAGGCTTTGACCAAGATAATTAAAGTTGTAAATCTCAAATCATAAATAGTCTTGTTTTTTGCAGGAGTACAACTTTGATTTTTACTGCTATCATGCAATCACATTTGCTTGATCATCATCACATGATCATCCTCTCCTAAATATTATTGTATAACCATGATTATCTGATTATCATCTCCAATTTGTCACCATTACTCTCCATAATATTTTTACAATCACAATAGATCAAATGAGTATTTTTGAATTTCATAATCCTGTATTCTTCGATTTTGGAAAGTAATAAGCTTTTGTAAACTCACATACATAATGGATTATTATAATTGGTCTAAGTTTGGTGATTTTTCTTTCCTTTTCAAGTTTTTCAACTAAAAGTTATATTGTTTATTATAAAACTTTATTTCATAAATTAGATTTTATGCAAATTTAAGATGCCAAATATTCACTCTATTATCTTGGATACTATATTGCAATAAAGTGAATTTCACTTTAAGTTAGCCCATGACCTTGCAAACTCAACCCCTAACCTTGAAGCTTCTTACAAGCTTGCAGACCCCACTGGCTCTGCCCATCTCCACAACCTAGATAACCATGTTCCCTACAACTCCATGGACTCATAAGACCGCTAAAATCTATAACCTTTAGGTCCATTCACACTTTATAACCTCTCAACCTCATCGTTAAGAGGTGTTTAGTGCATTGTAACTTATTTTTTTTTGAAAATTATGGCAATGTTTTGTGAAAAATCACACTAAGATGCACTTTTATAAAAAAAATATTTCTTATTTTTTAATTCTCTAAAGAACGATAGTCAAATTATACTATGTTTGATGTCTCAAAAGCAAGGTAGAAAGAAAAGGCCCCAAATAAACCTTAATGTTCTCCATATGTTGTATACTTCAAATTGATTTTAATTTTTTTAATATTTGAAAATAAATCATATCAAATGAATTAGTTAAATTTATAATGAAAAAAAATCAACTTTTTAGGGTTCCTTTTTCCAAGTTTTTTAATTTCATAATTAGGATTTCTTCTATTCTAGAAAATTCACTTGAATTTATAAATAAAGTAATGATATTTTATGGATCATACAACTCACATTCTCTTTTCTATACTTTGAATTTAGTGGACTTGAAATACTATAGCCCTTAAATATTTCACCTAAAAGTATAATTTATGAGAAAATCTAAAGGCATGATCATTCCATCAATGTTGTCGTTGAACCCTCATCGTCTTATTGTCGTTGATTGATCATTATTAGTTGGTCAACTCATCTGGCAATCCCTAACTGATTGATATGCCCAATCTCCGTCTTAATAATCAATGATCGATCAATATCATATAATCGTCTTCATCTAACTCACAATATCACATAATTACATTACCTATCTTAGTGTCTTATCCACATCTCATCTGTATTTAAAAAATGTATTAATTTTTATAGAAAAAAATAAATAAAATAAGTAAAATACACATTAAATAAATATATTTTTAAAAATAAACAAAAAATAAACTAAAAAAATTTTTTTTTATCCCAAACAATAACCACGCACATGACATCTCTTGTCCGTTATTGCTTGCTTCCACAAAAATAATATATTTTATTTCATAATTTATGGTAGGTTGATAAATTTTCTTCAATTCATATTAATTCATATGTGCCTTTTTTTTGTTTTTATTTTTTACTTTGTCCCTATTAGTTCGGTAGCCGGCCGCTCATTCATCATGCCTATCTACTAATTATTAGCATTTAAGTACATCCATTTAAGCTATATTATATAAATACCTATTTGCTATATATATATGCTTCATAACATTAACAATATTGTTCAACCATACATTATTGGGCTTAATAGAAAAGCAATAACTTACCATATGACAAATAGTATGGAAAAAAATATATGTATGGTTGAATGAGGTTTGATCGAATCCAAACTAACAATCAAGTACGAATAACCAAAGCATCAATAGTTGAGTATGAGTCGAGTATTAGCTAACGAGTAGGGCTTTTAAAGAAGTTTGTTGTTTGCAAACAACTTATGTTTGACTCGCTAAATAGCTCAAGTTTGATTTTTTTGTTAAGTTAATAAGTCGAACATGCACAAACTTAATTGAGCTCTTTTTTTTTTTAACTTGAATAAATTAAATAATAAATAAATTATATATAAACAGTTAAAATATTGATATCTTTGACAGGATACTAAATATTTGGTTTGTAAAAATGAAAAAAAGAATTTAGGACTTAGATATGTAAATACTTAAGAATTTTGTGAAATGTATCGAGATTAAAATAATTGAAACAAAATGAATAATGTTATCATTTTGGCTTTTTATAATTTTACAATGTTTAAAATTTTAATATTATATGTGTCATGATATTTTTTGAGAAAATGATGGGGGTGCACCAAGGTTTATTCAAAAGATAAGTGACAGCTCGATGAGCCAAAACCAACAAAAACAAAACTAGAATTACTTCATGAAAACAACAAAAATCTTAAACCCAACTAACACCCAAAAATAGCTGATACAAACTCAAGACAAACAAAGAAAAAAAAAACATCTATACAAAAAGAAGCCCAAAGAGCACTGCTCCGATAAGAACAAGAAGCAGCAAAAACTAATCTGAAAGACACCAACCTATGACAGAAGGACCACAATAGCAGGGGAAGAACAAAATCTAACAATTACTAAAGAGGTAGACTAACAAGAGACAACGGTCGTAGATCAAAAAAGAAGAAAGTTTCAACCCAACAAAAGAAAAAGAAACAAAAATAATAGGAAACAACACCCCAAGAAACACTAAACCAAAAAAAACTAAACCCCAACATATACAACAATAAAAGAAATAAAAAACAAAAATAAATGAAACACAAACAACCAATATGACTGGGTAAATCAAAAACAAGACACCATAAATAAACAAAAAGCACAAACCAACAGAGCTTAGAACTCACCTGAAGAAATAAATAAATAAAATTCCCTTCAACTATGACGAATGTTTTATAAAAAAAAATTCAACTATAAAGTTAAATTTTAACAAATGATTGAATAACATCATGACTCAACTAAAAAAAAAAAAGTGTGAAATAGTTCATATAAAAAGAACACTCGAATAACAACAAATCACAGAAGAAAAATGTGTTCCCAACCAAGAATAAAACCCAAAAAGAAAACTAGCCCCAAACAATAGAAGCAAAATAAAACAACCAAAATCACTCCAAAAGAATAAACAGAACCAAACTAATGGCAACAACATAAGAAGAAACATAATAGCTAATTCTAGCATCCATAGAAAAGAAAGAATGATAGAAGAAGGAATATCAACCCAACATTAGAAAACAAAACAAACAAAACTATAACAGAGAGAAAAAAATATCACATTAGAAAAATCCCAATCAAAGTTTCAAATGACAAAAGATTATTCTTCATCAACATTACCATCAAAAGTTCCAAATAACATCTCTTATCAACAAGAGTAGCAAACAACTCTAAAAAAGTTTCAGCAGAGAACATCAATAGAACTAAGGAAAGACTCTTATCAACATCTCTTATCAACAATTATTTTCTCTTGACTTCTTCTTGGTGGCTTGTGGCATGTGAGAAATTAGATTTATTTATCTTGTAAGTTTATCTTATTTGGTGTATCTCGGTGTAGAGTTTCTACAGTAATCTCTGTGTAGAGAGAGAAAAACAGAGAGAGAAGAAGAGAGTAACGAAATGATAGATTCCTTTTGTAAGTCGAAACGATCAACTGATGTAAATTCCTCAAGTAGTAAAATCCTCTACAACTCCGTGGACGTAGACAATTTGTCGAACCACGTAAATCTGTGTGTTCCGATGTGTTACTGTTTACTCGTGTGAATTTTCTTGTTATATTTTTTTGCTTCGTCGATCGTTCTTCTGTTTGATTTATATATATCTCACAACAACTAGTATCAGAGCTTTGTTTAGATCTAAGGAAGAATGATGACTGCAGATGAAGTGAAAGTTTCAGGGATCGAGAAATTTTATGACACAAATTTTGGTTATTGGTTGGGAAAAAGACTTGAAAGGATGAATGAAATTTGTTGGATCGACAAATTATGAGGATTATTCAATTGATCATATCGAGGTCCGTTGTATATAACGTCGTCAAGGAGTGGACGATTGCAGATCTCATGTCTGCCTTATCTGGTATATATAAAAAGCCATCGGTGAATAACAAGATGTACTTAATGAAGAAGTTGTTCAACTTGAAGATGGCGAAAAATGTTTCTGTTGCTCAACATCTGAATGATTTCAATAATATCACGAATCAATTGTGTCTGTTAAAATTGATTTTGATGATGAGATACGTGCACTGATATTGTTGGCTTCATTACCAAATAGTTTGGAAGCCATGAGAATGGGAGTTAGTAGTTCTACAGGTAAATCTAACTGAAATATGTTGATATTCGTGATTTAATTTTGGCTGAGGAAGTGCGCAGAAAAGATGCTGGTGAGATCTCAGGTACGAGTTCGACATTGAATGTTGATTTCAAAGGGAGATCATAGGACATGAACTCAAATAAAGAGAGATCAAAATCAAAGTCTGGTCAGCAGACAACATGCTGGAATTGTGGCAATGCTGACCACATAAAGAGGAACTGCAGGAATCCAAAAAATATGTAGAATGATAGCGCAAATGTGATATCTAAAGAAGTACATGATGCACTATTGCTAACAATTCATAGTTTTGTTGATAATGAAAGTGAATATGAGAGTTGGTCCAGACACACATTCCTATTGTTCTACAAACAGATGATGGAGAACCACAGAGCTATGAAGAAATATTGCAAGATGAAAGTTCGAGCAAGTGAGAGCTGACAAAACTTCCACAAGGGAAGAATGCATTACAGAACAAGTGGGTGCACCAGGTGAAGACTAAACTTGATGGCAGTAAAATGTACAATGCTAGACTTGTTGGAAAAAGACTTTCAGCAAGGGCGAGATATTGCTCATGCAGTGAGAGTTTGAAGCAGAGACAAGAGTAATCTAAAAAATAGCTTGGAAGTGCAAGACTATGTGAATCCTGCTGATATGTTAACTGAGGGTGTTATTCTTGAGAAATTGAAGTTGTGCACAGCTTCAGTTGGTCTTCTGAGTTATAGAGGTGGAGGATTCATGTTGAAGAAAAATGGAGACACCACCAGTGGAGGATATCCATTTGAGGAAGGAGATGTTGTAGCTTGTGTATCGGTCTCCAAGTGGGAGATTGTTAGCTGGATCCCGATTTCTCCCGCTCCCGATTCCCACTCTCGATCGTGAAACATTCCCGCTCCTCTGATGCGAAACGTCACGATTCTTCTTACTCCCGCTCAATCGCGAAACTACAAGAGTAATCTAAAAAATAGCTTGGAAGTGCAAGACTATGTGAATCATGCTGATATGTTAACTGAGGGTGTTATTCTTGAGAAATTGAAGTTGTGCACAACTTCAATTGGTCTTCTGAGTTATAGATGTGGAGGATTCATGTTGAAGAAAAATGGAGACACCACCAGTGGAGGATATCCATTTGAGGAAGGAGATGTTGTAGCTTGTGTATCGGTCTCCAAGTGGGAGATTGTTAGCTGGATCCCGATTTCTCCCGCTCCCGATTCCCACTCTCGATCGTGAAACATTCCCGCTCCTCTGATGCGAAACGTCACGATTCTTCTTACTCCCGCTCAATCGCGAAACTGTTCATGCTCCCTACTGTTGCGAACTATCCCCACCTTCTCTGTTTTTGCGAAGCGAAGCATCTCTTCGCTCAATATAAGTCGCGAACGGTAGAGAAAGATAGGAATTGCTAGGTGGCTCTTTTTTAGTTTAGAAGTTATAGTTTTTGGTGTTCTTCTTCAGACTTCCTCGGAATAGACAAAATAAAGTGCAAACAGTATTTCCATGTGATAGAAGGAAGAAGAAAGAAGAAGAAAAATACTGTTTTCCATTGACTTCTTCTTGTACGCTTGTGGCAGAAGAGAAATTGAGTTTATTTCTCTAGTAAGTTTATCTTTTTCGGTGTATCTCGGTGTAGAGTTTCTTCGGTATATCTCGGTGTAGAGAGAGAAGAATAAAGAGAGAAGAAGAGAGCAACAAAGTGAAAAATTCCTCTTGTAAGTCGAGACGATCGACTGATATAAATTCCTCAAGTAGTAAAATCCTCTGCAACTCCATGGATGCAGACAATTTGCCAAACCACGTAAGTCTGTGTGTTCCGTTTTGTTATTGTTTTATGGTGTGAATTTTCTCGTTCTATTTTTTTCGCTTCGACGATCATTCTTCTGTTTGATTTATATATATACCACAAAGAACTTGTATCTAATCCCAACAACTCTTGTTTCCAAACAGAAAGCGAGAAAAAAGTTTATCAACGAGTGTTTGACAGTCAGAAGTCAGGGAAGCTTAATTTTAACACCAAGATAATCTCAAGACAACTCTTTTATTGAAAAACCAAAATCATTGTACATATTCACTTAAATATGAGTATTCATAAAAACATTGGAATAAAGATCAGAGACTTTATCAAAAACATCAATAGTACAAGTTTGTGATTGATATAAGTCATATCAATTTTTCAAAAAAAAAAAAAAAAAAAAAAAAGG
>JXCR01110132.1:0-19304 GCA_002079205.1 Phalaenopsis hybrid cultivar
TAATTTAGAAAAATATGAAATCAAACTGACCTCATATTTTTTATAGTTTAAATGAAAGAGTAATATACCTCAAACCCTATATCTATCCCGAAGGATAAACACAAGACTAGAGGATAAGGCTTGATCAAATAAACTAAGAAATATATGACTTCCATTTGGTCTAGAAAATAATTTTTATTTGCCGACAAGTTCCCTTATTTAATACAAAGAATTAAATAGGTTTTATATTAAGTTGGGTTTAGAAAAGCTTTCTATAATGGTTGGCCCCTATAGTTAACTACAACTTAGATAACCGAAGTTACCCAAGAAAACTCTCGATAAATATCAGGGAATATTATCTTCAAAGAGATCAAAGGAATAGGACTTTTCAACGAGATCGAACAAAGAGGTATGAAGGGTAATTTCTCAAATTTGGAACATTTTGTTGTAGAATCCAAAGGAGGAAGAATTAGGGGATGTCATAGATCCGAAGGAAAACCTCGATGAATTCCCAGTCTATCCTATTATTTGGCTTTAATTTTGAGGAGAAATTATTTGAATGTTTCATCCTACCAATTTTATTAATTTAGGGCTTACATTTGTGTGAAACGATCATAGAAATAGCATGGAAGATGTAAGGATTTAGGTCATGACAAACGGCAATCTCAGAATCCTAAGACGAATTAGGGCTTATATTGTAAAGCAGAGCTGTACAAAGGCCGAATGATGAGGTGAGAATTTATGTTGCATAAGCAAACAATCTCAAAATCCTATAACTTTTTTGTTTAATTCTAAATAAGGAATGGTTTAGCTAAGGAAGACATATTTTGCTATTAAAGATGGTCGTGCTGCCCACAATGCTAGCTCCAAACTCCTTGTTGTGACAAATTTAAGTTTTCTAATGTGTTAAGTTATGATGTCAAATCAAATGTCCCTATGATTATGGTTCTTTTAATATTAGGAGGGCATATTAAAGCTGATTAGAGTGACACCGGTTAGGATCCTATGGTTCCCTCATTCTGGTATCATTATTTTCTATTGAATTCATTTAGTCTAAATGAATTTACTAAACTCAACTTAATAAATTTCGTACTTTCATTTAGACCATAAGAAGTCTAGTTAGCAACCGTAGGTTACCTCCTCCAAGGGATTCCCGATCAATCCATAGGGACGTCTTAATTTAGTTGAAATTTTTGTTTTATGATGTCTGTGATTAAACTTTGAGTTTTCTTATATTTTGAATATTGTGGCGATAAATTTCATCTTGGTTGATTTTAGTTTTAGTTTTGGTTTTGGTGGCTATCCTAGCAGTTTTGGTTTTCATGCAGGGTAACGTCGTTGTTTAACATGCAATTTCTATAAGCATAAAAGTATGGGGCGAAAAATATAAGAAAAAATGGTACTGCAAACTGTAAAAGCATACCTGGTGAGTTTTCTCATTCCACCATCTGAAAGGTCAGTACTTGTAAGATATGTAGATAATGTTGCAGGAAAGATTAAATTGCAAGAGTAGATGAAGGTTTAGCTACCAAACCCCAGGCTATGATTTTCTTGGATCTTGGAAGATCCAAATGGATAATTTTAGAACAAAATATGACAAGTTCAATTTGCTCTTCAATATATCCAGAAGATTTAAAAGTGTAGAGGGAATGACCCATAAGTTCCTTGAGGCACTTTTGAATTATTTCGAGTTCATTTTTAACCTATCATATTGTTCCATTAATCATCTGAGGTCGAAGTGTGACTACTCTGTTGCTCAGTGAAACTTGATAATTTGATTATCCCAAGGATAGGATACTCGACCAGTCAATTGATGTTTCATTTAAGAGTTATGTGTGTGAGTGCCCTTGAGGCGAGTTTAGGTCATTTAAAGATTATGGTGCCCAATATTAAAGTCAGGTTTGTAGTGTTTGTCGATGTTGATTTCCAATCATATCATTTTCTAAATCCAATCAATTGAGTTTAGATATTGAGCCTAGGTCACTACCAAGCATTTAACAATCATAATGGGTGAAATGGTGGTCATCAAAGTTTTGATTTTAAATAATGTGCATTCCTATCAAATATATAAATCATCCTCAACTTTGGGCTTAAGAGAAGTAAATCATCATCTTTCTGGCTTAAGCCCCTTACTTAAGAATCATTTAGTTTTGATTGACTTCCAAGTCATGAAGATTAGGAGATTTATAATCTTGTTGGCATTGTGCAAAGGTGGCGAGTGGGTTTCTACCGTTTAATCTCATTGTGTTTCAATCATCCAAACATATTTGTTCAGATCAAGATTACCCATTTTACCTTGGTTAATCCTAAATTTTGATTAAGGCAGCAAAGTCTAAAATTACCGCTTTACCCATGGGGCACTTCACCTCATAACTCATTAAAAACAACTCAAATTACTTTGAGGGTTTAACGTGCCATATCCATGAGGTAATTAAGGTATCAGAGGAGAATATCTAGATTTTCAAAATTTAATTTAATTTAGATGAATATTTAGAAAATAGGACTTTCAAAAGTAAATTTATCTAGGTTTTCAAAAAAAAACTTTTTATTTATAGAAAAATTATTAGAGGTTTCCTAAGGTTAGAGAAACACATAAGCAAGATTTCATGATTTTTTGAATTAAATTATTATTATTATTATTTATTTTTTAATCAATTTCAATGATTAAATTAAATAGAAATTAATACTTTATTTACAAAAAAACATTTTTATATTTTTAATAGACTTCTCTGAGTTCAAGAAACTCAGAAAATCAAATTTTATATTTTTTGTGATTTTTAATTTACTTATTATAATTATTTCAATGGGAAAAGATGAAAAATTTATTTTTAAGCCTTTAAAATTCATTTTTTAACTTAGAAAATATTAGGAAAAATGTTCTAATGAATCCTAAGTGATCAAGGGACACTCCCACTCGTTTTGAACTTTTTTTTGTTTTCTTGAAAATTTTGATTATTTTAATTATTTTTAATTCAAAATATATTCAAAAAATGAAGTATTTTCATAAAAAAGGGTCTTATTTTTATAAAATGCCCTTGATCACAAGGAACTCAGAAAAACAACTTTCATAATTTTTCTAAGTTTATCTAATTTAATATAATTATTTTTTACAAAAATACAAGGTTTCCTTAGAAAATCCATTTTAATGCTTAAACTTAATCAAATAAATTTAAAATTTTTTACAATGAATAAACATGATTTATGAACAGTGTGGGATTCATTTTGTCAAATTTTTATAGTATTTAATTTACATAAATTAATATAATGTATATGCAATTAATTAAGTATAGAAGTGTACAAGATGATTCAAAGCATCATAATATTTTTCCTAGACTTATCTAACCACAAGAAACCTACTAAAATTTTTTCCATAATTTTCCAAGTGATATTTTGATTTATATAATTAAAATAGCCAAAATGGTCACCTTAGCTTGAAAATTAGGGCTAGAAGCATAAGAATGTCTTCTGAACTTGGAAAAATCAGAAGACATAGCCCCTGTCATGAGGAACAAACTCTCAAAATTTCAAGCCATGGTGAAATGTTTTAAGTCATGGAGAATTAAAATACCACAGAGGGTATTTAATTAATTAAAAATCATGGAGTAAGAAAATAATTTTTATTTTTAGTTCACATTATTCTCCTTTATTCACTAAGCAAGAAGATTATTTTATTTTATTTTTAAGATTTTTCTAGAGAAAGATATGGATTTTTGAAGTTTAGGCATTAAAAATAATTCAAAAATCTCATATTTTTCTAACTCATCCTCGTCTGCTCCGAAGTCTCCACTCAGCGCTCTGCCATTTAACATCACCAACCACGTAGTTGCCATATTAGTATGCGGTTCACGCATTATATCCTTGTTCAGCTTCATCAGAATCGTTCAATGAATAAACGTACGATCGGACGACATCCGTAAGTTGTTCACACTAAAACCTTAAGATCTTCGTCTAAAGTCAACCAAATTATATGGTGTTTGTTTCTAAACCTTCATCTACTCAAGACGAACACATCTATACAGTTAATCATGTATGAAATCAAGCCATTACAAATGGAGAATCAAAATAAGCTCAGGCTAGGGTTGGAGTTTAATACCTTTGTCTGAGAGGGGAGACCTCAATCAGATGGTTTTGGTATCTTTGATTGGACCCAAGAAATCTCCAGATGAAGTTTCAAGCCCAGGTGAATTGTCTATGTATGAATTTGATCGAGGTGGATTTCAGGTGTTGGTATAGAACTATCCTAGAGGCTCTTTCAGAGGGGAGTCTGATGGGGAATCACCTCCTCTTGCTCTAAGGATGGTGTGTGCATAATTAATTTGAGTTTGGTGGATTTTGGAGAGATTTCCTAGTTTGAGCTAAAAGTTTGAGCTCAAAATTGGGCNTGTCTAGAACTATCCTAGAGGCTGTTTCAAAGGGTAGTCTGATGGGGAATCACCTCCTCTTGCTCTAAGGATGGTGTGTGCACAATTAATTTGAGTTTGGTGGATTTTGGAGAGATTTCCTAGTTTGAGCTAAAAGTTTGAGCTCAAAATTGGGCTCCCACAGTGGGAATCAGACGGAGAAGATGATTGGCTTGAGCTTAGGGATGCTTGGAGAGTCTTTGGTGAGATTTTGATAGAGTTTCCCCAAGGATTTCTTCACACACCTCCCTTTGGTCATGGAGGAGCTGATTAAATAGAGGAGCTTAGAGGGAATCTCAAGGCCAATTGACGGGTGCAAAGAGTTTCTTAGGTGGAGTTCTGAGGCGCTCTAAAGAGCCATTAGGATGAGGTGGCTTCCATGGTTGAAATTGAGTTTGATTTAGGAGTGGTGGCTCTCAATTTTGTCATTTTCCAACCACTAGGCCTACCAGGAGGGCCAGGGGTGGTGGTCAGGTGGTCAGGGGAGCTAGGGGGAGAGTTAATTTTGATTAACCTTCAAGGGAAAGTGATGATGAGGGAGATATTTTGGTTAAAAGCCATAAATGGGATAGAATCCCTTAATTTAGAGACCCATTGGTCTATATCTTAATTGGGTGGATTTAATATGGTTTATCTTGGTCTAAAGGAGGAGCTTAGAGGCTGTGGAAACCTTAATTTGGTGACTTTAGGATGGCTAAGTCAATTTTGGTGCATAGGTCCAATTTGGGTCCAAATGGCCAAAGGTTGGGTTTAGGTTCGACTAGTCATGACATTGAGCCTAAATGATTGATCAACTATATGTATATGATTGTCATGAAGATTTTTGGTGAAGGATTGAAGTAATTTTGAGTTCAATTGGAAACTCAATTTGAAGGATTTTGGGATTTTGGTCAATTTTGGAATGTTGGACTAGACTTGGGTCTAGATTGGGCGAAGGTTGGGCTAAGTTAAAATTGATAGTTGAGAATGGTCTATAGGAATGTCATGAAGAGCTTTCAACATCAATTGGGTGTCAATTTTGGGGTTAGGGCATTCAATTTGGTGGAATTTGGGTTCAATTAGGTGAGATTATGTCATAGGACCAAAATTGGGGGTTTGACTTATATCCAAATTAAGCTCAAAGCATGAGCTAACTAGGCATAGATTTTGTTTAGATTGGTTATGTGAAAAATTAGTTTGAGTTTAGAATTAAAATTGACGGGAATTGGGCTCAAATTGATGGACATTTGAGGTGAATTTGGGAAAATTGGGCCTTTAAAGGTAATTTGGGGGTTTTGGTTAAAATGGTCAAATTGGCCAAATTGTATCCAATTAGAGGGTCTAAATTGGTTTTGGAGACATTTGGAGTGATTTTAGATGTTTTGGAATAATTTGGGGTGCCAAGGGTATTTTTGTAATTTTGGCAATTTGGGGGTGGTATTTTGGTAAACTTGGAATTTTTTGGTGGTTTTGGGTAATTTATGTATTTTAAAATGGTTTGAAATAATTTTTGAACTAATCTGAGTATTTTGGGTGAATTTGAGGATTTTGACCAAATTTAGGGTCTCAAGGGTATTTAGGTAATTTGGGTGGATTTAGGGGCAATAGGCCAAGTTGGATATTTTGCTAAAATTGGGGTACCAACCACCCTATATGAGCTATGGACCAATGAAATCCCTATTTGGGTCCTCTATGTGCTGGTCTTAGCTAAACCCTAGCCTAAGGCTAGTGGTTCTAGGGGACCATCTACATGAGTTTCCCAAAGGATCAATGGATCAAAGTCAATAATTTAAGTTTTAGGATTGTGAGTGATTGTGGGTGATAGTGAGTGTAGTGAGTGTAGTGAGTGAACTAGCTCCAGACCAACACCCAGAGTCAACCCTAAGGTCAGACAGCCTTATGGGAACTCTCCTTGAGCTCCTCCATAGTGACCCACCTACTAAGTGCTAGAGTTTAGGATCAATATGTAGAGCTTCAAGTTGAGCAAAGAGGAGTCTAGAGTTTCTAATGGTGAGGGATCATTTTCTAGTTTTCTAGGAATAGTCAATAGGAAAGTCCTATGGCTAGACTCTAGGCTATTAAAGAGAAAAAACTAAACCTCAACTAAAAGTGAGGTCAAAAGAGATTAAACCCAATAATGAAAGAAGTTGTTAAAAAAGAAAACTTAAAATGACTAGATGTTGAAATTATATATTTTATTTAAGACAGTGCTTGGGTAAGCCCAATTCATTGTGTTCCAAAGAAAGGAGTGATCGTTGAAGTAAATGAGAAAAATGAATTAATTCCAATAAGACAAGTTACTGGTTGGCGAATTTGTATAGAGTATAGAAAATTAAATATGGTCACCATGATAGATCACTTTCTTTTACCCTTTCTAGACCAAATGTTGGATAGATTGGTTGGAAACAAATATTAGTACTTTTTTATATGGATATACCGGTTATCATCAAATTTTAATTTCTCCTGAGGATCAAGAGAACAACATTTACAAGCTCATATGGAACATTTGCTTCCATAGAATGTCTTTTGGACTATGTAGTGCACCTGTGACATTTCAAAGATGTATGATGTCAATTTTTATTAATTTGATTAAACATGGAATGGAAGTATTTATGGATAATTTCTCTGTATTTGAGACTTCATTTGAATTATATTTAAATAATTTAGAAAAAGTTCTGGAATTATGTGAAAAAATCAACCTAGTACTAAATTGGGAAAAATGTCAATTTATTGTTCAGGAAGAATTGTATTTGGGTATAAAATTTCTAAAAATGGCATGGAGGTAGATCCTACAAAAATTCAGGTTATTTAAAAATTGCCACCTCTTACTATGGTTAGAGAGGTAAGAAGTTTTCTAGAACATGCTGGTTTCTACAAGTGCTACATAAAAAAATTTTCAAAAATAACTAAGTCATTATGCCAACTTTTAGATAAAGATACAAATTTTGATTTTAATGAGGAATGCATAAAAGCATTTGATATATTGAAAGAAAAATTAATCACTGCACCTGTAACAGTCCCACTTGATTGAGAGAAACCATTTGAAATATTGTGCGATACTAGTGATTATGTTATTGGAGTTGTTTTAGGACAAAGGCACAAAAAAGTTTTTAAAGTAATATATTCAGCTAATAAAACTCTAAATGATGTTTAAATTAATTACACTATTACTGAAAGAGAGTTATTAGATATTGTATATGCCTTTGATAAATTTAGATCTTACTTGATTGGAACCAAATGTATAGTTCATACAGATCATTCTGCTATCACATACTTGATGCAAAAGAAGGATGTTAAACCAAGATTAATTTGATGGATGCTTATATTGCAAGAGTTTGATTTTATTGTAATTTATAGAAAGGGAAATGATAATCAATTAGCTGATCATTTGTCTAGACTAGAAAAAGAAATATTAATTAATTTTGCAAAAGAAATTTTAGAAAATTTCCTTGATGAACAATTATATAATATTGATAAAATAAATATACCGTAGTATGAAGATATAGTAAACTATATTGTAAGTGATATTCTACCACCATATATTAAGAATCAACAATTAAAGAAATTTATATATGATTCAAAATTCTATTTTTGGGATGACCCATATTTATATAAATAATGTATAAAATTTATATATGATTCAAAATTCTATTTTTGGGATGAACCATATTTATATAAACAATGTAAAAATCTTAGATTATTATGAGGTGTGTGCCTTATGAAGAAACTTAACCAAAAATTGAAAGATGTCATGATTCTGAATTTGGAGGACATTTTGGAACAAATATAACGACATATAAAATTTTGCAATCTAGATTTTATTGGCCTAATATTTTTAGAGATGTTAATGAATCTACTAAAACATGTGATCGATGTCAGCGAGTAGGAAATACTTCTAGAAGAAATGAAATGCCTCTAAATTACATAATGAAAGTTGAAATTTTGATGTGTGGGAATTAGTTTTATAGGACCATTTATGTCTTCATTTGAAAATTTATATATATTACTTGTTGTTGATTATATGCCCAAATGGATTGAAGCTATTGTTATACCTAAATGTGATGCTCGGAGTGTTCCTAAATTTGTAAATAAAAATATTTTTACAAGATATGGAATGCCGAGAGTAATTATTACAGATGGAGGATCCCATTTTATGAATTAAAAGAATCGAGAAATTGATTAAAAAATATGATATTATGCATAGACTCTCTACTGCTTATCATTCTCAAACCAGCGGTCTAGCAGAAATATCAAATTGTGAAATAAAATGAATTTTAGAAAAAATTGTAAATCCTTATAAATTGGATTGGTCTGCTAGATTAGATATTGCATTATGGGCATACAGAACTGCTTATAAGATTCTTATTGGAATGTTCCCATGTAGACTTATTTTTGGAAAAACATGCTACTTACAAGTAGATTGGAGCATGAAGCATTTTTTGCTATTAAAAAATTTAATTTTAAGCTAAAAGATGCTAGTGAAAAAAGATTATTGTAACTCAATGAACTAGAGAAGATTGGAAATAAAGCATATGATAATGCAAAAATCTATAAAGAGAAAATGAAAATATGGCATGATCAGAAGATTTTTAAAAAGATGTTTGAACCTGGACAAGAAGTTTTATTATATAATACAAGATTGAGATTATTTCCATAAAAACTGAAATCCAGAAGGTTGGGACCATTTAAGGTGATTAAAGTCTATCATTATAGAACTGTTGTTATTAAAGATCCTAAAACTGGAAAGATATTAAAAGTTAATGGGCATCGATTGAAGCATTATTATGATGGACACATGCCACAATTTAAAGAAGTTTTGATGTTAAGTCATCCTGATTAAATAATGGTACGTCAGGCTGATGACGTTAAACTAAGTGCTTTTTGGGAGTCAACCCATATATAAATCTATATATATCTATATATTACTATTTTGTTTAATAAGTGTATTTATATATTAGGAAATAATAATATTTTTGAATCCTACACAATTTTACATATCTTAAATTAAGACAAATATTAGTATTAAGGGAAAATTTGGAATCAAATTGAACAAAAAAATAAAAGAAGTAATGTTGGCCTCTGGCGCCAACGGCAATTGCCTATATAGACCATGGCGTTGGCAACGCCATCGGGAGCGCCTGCAGCGTTCCGAGCAGTTGTACGCTTTCAGTGCGAATGCGGCGGACTTTGATGAGATTGAGCTCCTAAATAACCGTCGTGAGGTGTTTTTAAAGGCCTAAAAACTGCCTTGGATGACCAGAAACTTCCTAATTTTAAATTTCATGGCTTCCAATTCCAAAAATACATCAAGGTCTGGAGTTTTCAATAGAAGAAAGTTTATCATTTTTTACGCAAAGAGATTATACAAAAAATTCATTACAAAAAAGAGACTTATCAAGGAGAGAGGCTTTGTCAATCACTGTTTGAGTAATCTAAGTTCACAGATTGAGAAAATCATTGTACAGAGATGTTGGGAAGTTCTGTGCTACACTAACGCTATAGTTATTGTACTAGTGGTAAAGGAATTCTATGCTAATTTATATGGAATTACTTAAGGAGTCGTCTTTGTTTGTGGTAAGGGTGTAGCATTTACTCCAGCTTAAATTAATGATTTGTATATGATAACAAACGATCTAATCTGTCATTATATAAATTTTATCCCAACGAGAGATATGATGCAAGATGTATATAATTTTCTGATGGATGAAAATGATAATTGGGAAATCAAAGATGAGGGATACGTTAGTTTCTCTGCTTCACTGCTTAATCCAATATCAAAACAATGGCATTTCTTCATATCTGCAAAATTACTCCTTACCATGAAGATTAGTAGAGTTACAAGAGAAAGTGTTATTTTAAACTATTGCATTCAAATGGAAATGCCCATTGATGTGGGATTGATTATTTTCAAATTTGTTATGGGTATTATTATGAATGGGCCAATATACGGGATGAGGCATCCTTCCACAATTTTCTTACTTTGTAGTCAATCTCAAGTGCCATATGAAAGTTGGGGGAAAGTATTATTACCTTGGGAGCCCATGATTCCTATTGATGATAATTATATTGGGAATGGAAATGAAGCATTAGATATTATTTTGGATCATTCATCAAATGCTTCAACACCATTGATGCCACAAATAGTTGGAAGTTCAAAAGATTTATAGAAGAAAATGAAGAAACTAGAAAGAGAACTTCAGAGTATTATGAATGCAATAGGAAATCTCAACTACCGTTTTGAACACCTAGATTAGAGGATTAAGAAGAACTTTGATCATACTGGAACAATTGAAGTAGGGTTGGTGCAGACGTTCAAGAAAAATGGATGGATTAATGAAAATTTGACTGATTAATTCCCGTACCGACCTTTTACAATTTGTACATCCATTACCTGTCTATGGGAGATATTAGAGGAGGAGAAAGTATGAAAGATGAAGCAGAATAATTGAAGAAGTTGGACTCTCTACTAGTTTAAAGTAATTATGTTCTTAATGTAATTGTGTGGATTTGATTTACTTTACTTTACTTTAGAACTTTATTAAAATTGATTGTGTGTATAGTTTTGTGTCAGCATTCTAGTGTTGTGGCTTGATTTCAATGTTGAATTATAATTGAGTTTGTTTTATGTATGTGAAAGTGTGATTAGAAAAATGTATTTGTAAAAAGTGTATTTTTATATATATAAGCTAGTTTGATGTTGTTTGTGAAAATGTTTATTAGTAATTTATTTTAACATGAAAATTAGTGTTCAAAAATACTAAATAGACTTTGGAGTAAATTGAAAGAAAATTGAAATTTGCAAAAAATAGAAAAATGAATTTTTTGGCCATTGGGGCCGGCATGGGTGCCGATAGCGTCCTCGACCCGAAAACCACCGAAACCCCTTAAAATTCACGATTTGCATAGTAAAAAAATTGTCATTTTTACCTTTTAGTCACCAGCAACCTCCAGTTTTTTCACCAACGTTTGCTATTGCTTAGATTTGAGGCGATTTTAAGGCAAACAAAGTTTGGATTTCATCTTCTCTAGGAAAGAGCTACACTTTGAACTCAAAATTTTTTATTTTCACCAAGGATTTAACTTACATTGTCGAGATCCGAAATTTTGAAAATTTTTTAGAAGATTTTGAGAAAATCCTTTGGTGAAGAACTCTTACTTAGTAGATTTAAGTTTAAAACGTTACACATTTTGATTTTCAAAATTTTTGGGAATCCATTTGGATTTTATCAAATTTTTGTAGATTACCATGGCACCAAGAATGAGCAAAGGAAAGAGAAAGGTGGATTTTAGTGATAAAAAGTTTCTAAATTAGAAGGCCAACATTTGTTTCAAGGGTCTACTTACAACTAAAAAAGTAATTCCAGATCGAGGATTTTAAAATCCGGGTGGAGAAGTCGAAAGAATAATCAATGCTCGGCAGTGGGAGAATTTTTGTTACTTTACTATCGAGGCTATTATAGGTGTAGTGATGGAGTTCTATGCCAATTTTAAGGAGACTTCTGAGGACTACGTGTTTATTCGTGGGAAAATAGAGGAATTTACTCCAAGGAAAATTAATGAATTTTATCAGTTAGAGGATGTGTACAGCTGCCAATACAAATCATTTTCTGCTACAAATGAGGCCTTAGAGGAAGTTATTTCTTTTCTTATTGATGGAAGAGGAGCTTGGAAGAAGAAGAATGGTGTTAAGGTAAACCTTCCTTTTTCTATGTTAAATGTAGTATCTAAGGCCTGACACTACTTTATTTCTGGTAGAATGATACCAACAAATCATCATAGTGAGGTTAAAAAGGATAGAGCCATCTTGAACTTCTATATCCAGCAGATGAGAAGAATAGATGTAGGCTCTATTATTTATAGAAACTCTTAATCTATTGCTTTGAGAGAGACTACTGGTGGTTTAGCACACCCTGTCTTGATCTTCACACTATGTGAACAGGCAGGAGTTGATTTTATAATGGATAAGGAGAGAATTGAACCTCTAAAACCTATTGGGTCTGCCAATATAAAGACTTATGAATCTCATGTTGGGTGGAGATCTAGAAGTAGGACCAGGGATATTCCTTTCACTTCAAGTACAACTTCCAGTACCCCTACTATCCAGGAACTTATGGAGCAGATGATGATCCAACAGGGAGATATCTTGAGAATGGAATGTAGAATGGAAAATATGGAGGCTAGAAATGTACACAATGATGATTTGACCAGATAGAAGTTTGAATATGATGTTGCTTATGATGATGTGATGGTCAGATACATGAGGGGTGATCACTCAATTCAGTTTCCTGCTCACCTTATTTTTACCCAACAAAATTTGGATATGGAAGAAGAAGAAGATGATGAAGATGATTGGTGATGCTTTAGTTTGATTTTTGTTTAGTTTATGTTTGGTTGTACTTTATTGTTGAGATTACTTGTTTTTAGAGTGTAAAACTTTATTTTAAATGTTATATTGAATTGTGAACAATAGATTTGTGAGACTTTTTTTATATTGGGAACCATTTTAGTACTGTTGTTAGTTTTTAGTACTTTGTTGAATGTATTTGTAGTTAACTCTTTCTCAGTAAATTTTCATATGTATTATGTGCTATTTAATGTTATAAGTCTTGTAGCTTTTCATATTAGTACCTATAATATTTCAGAGTTAATTTTCAAATTAGAACCTTCAACAGGTAAGTTTTTTCTATATGAATTATATGTTTTCTTTCTCCCTTTATTTTTTTAGTTTTTCATGCAAAATCTTTTGAAAATTTATGTTTGGGCGGGACAGAAAAAAAATTCCTTTTTAAAGAAAAGAAACTTAATTTTATTTGGCCTCAATTAGTTATATTTTCAAAATATTTTAAANCTGATCACTCAATTTAATTTCCTGCTCACCTTATTTTTACCCAGCAAAATTTGGATATGGAAGATGATGATGATGATTGGTGATGCTTTATTTAGATTTTTGTTTAGTTTATGTTTGGTTGTACTTTATTGTTGAGACTATTTGTTTTTAGAGTGTAAAACTTTATTTTAAATGTTATATTGAATTGTGAACAATAGATTTGTGAGACTTTTTTTTATATTAGGAACCATTTTAGTACTGTTGTTAGTTTTAAGTACTTTGTTGAATGTATTTGTAGTTAACTCTTTCTCAGCAAATTTTCATATGTATTATGTGTTATTTAATGTTTTAAGTCTTGTAGCTTTTCATATTAGCACCTATAATATTTCAGAGTTAATTTTCAAATTAGAACCTTCAACAGGTAAGTTTTTTCTTTATGTATTATATGTTTTCTTTCACCCTTTATTTTTTTAGTTTTTCATGCAAAATCTTTTAAAAATTTATGTTTGGGCGGGACAGAAAAGAAATTCCTTTTTAAAGAAAAGAAACTTAATTTTATTTGGCCTCAATTAGTTATATTTTCAAAATATTTTAAAATTTAACATGACCTTTGGTATTATAGGGTAACTTTAGATAACTATATTTGTGTTTCTAAATATATGATAAAGTTAAGTAAAAATATTTAATAATAAAGGTTAATTTTAGAGATTAAGATATTTTAGTATGATAGAATAAGACCATGTTTTTCTATTANAGGTAACTTTAGATAACTATATTTGTGTTTCTAAATATATGATAAAGTTAAGTAAAAATTTTTAATAATAAAGGTTAATTTTAGAGATTAAGATATTTTAGTATGATAGAATAAGACCATGTTTTTCTATTATAAGTAAAGGAATTTGTATTTTTGAAGTATTAAAAATCTTAGAAATTCCATGTAATAAGAAAAGAATAAAACTTTATAAAAAATTTATAAAGCTAACATAATTTTAAAAGTGAAGGAATGTGAAAATTTTGTAACTTTAAGAAGAGGATAGTGAAGTTAAAAATCATTAAAGGCTATCTAGATATAGTAATCCTCACATAAAAAAAGAGAGAGAAAAGAAAAGAAAAGAAAAAGGATTGAAAATGGTCCTGAAAAAAAAAGGGATGTGAGGAGAAGCTTGAGGAGATGCCTATATAGAAATTGGCTTAACTTGAATCAACTTAAATAAGAAGGCTTAGCTACATTTTCTAAACTTATAATTTAGTATTAGCATATTTACTAGTAAAGTTTCATGAAGTTCTTTTTCATANTATAATTTTAAAAAGTGAAGGAATGTGAAAATTTTGTAACTTTAGGAAGAGGATAGTGAAGTTAAAAATCATTAAAGCCAACTATCTAGATATAGTAATCCTCACATAAAAAAAGAGAGAGAAAAGAAAAGAAAAGAAAAAAGATTGAAAATGATCCTGAAAAAAAAGGGAAGTGAGGAGAGGCTTGAGGAGATGCCTATATAGAAATTGGCTTAACTTGAATCAACTTAAAAAAGAAGGCTTGGCTACATTTTCTAAACTTATAATTTAGTATTAGCATGTTTACTAGTAAAGTTTCATGAAGTTCTTTTTCATATGGATATTCTAAGTGGCTTTAATATGAATAATTTGCAATTTTCCTTGAAAAGAATAGAGAATAAAAAATCTTAGACTTGACTGCTAGATATTCTTATACCTTTGAGTATTAACTGGAGTAAATTTACATTTTTCTTAAGTTATACTACTGTTTTTAGTGGACTAAAATATGGAAATCTAGAAGTTAAAATCTTTGTCATGAGATATTTTTATGTAGTAAAAGAGTTACTTGAGGACAGGTAACTTTTAAGTTTGGGGTATTTTGATACACCAAAAATATATGCATTTTTAGACCCATATTTTATACTCATTTTTTGTGATATTACACTTTAAAGGAAGGTTTTTTCATGTTTTATTGCAGATTATTGATTTTCAGGACTTGGAGCAAAGGGAAGCAAAAAGGATAAGATTTGGAGTCAAAATGGAATTTTTAAAAAATTGTTCTGCGCTGGCGGTGCAGTTTGATAGATAACATGGATTATATTCAAGGGCCACTGGCACCGACGACACTAGAATGGGCGCCGACAGCGCCATTGTCGATGCAGACCTTGTTTCTAGAAGAGTCGACGGATATGGATGTTTTTGAAGAGTTTTTGGATGCACCTATTGGAAAACCGACCTTAGGCTCTATTTAGGTTGAAATTGATTAGAAAAGACTCTCCTTCACTAGTCTTTGTGCTCCTCCACTCATTCATGGTCTCTCTTCGCGCTCCTTCGCTCGATCTTGGTCTGTCTTCTCATCTTTTCACCCCCTTAATTCCACTTTGCATCCTTCCACGCCATTCCACACCGTTAGTCATTTATTTTCTTTATAGTTATGAATTTTGGTGGTGAGTTTAAGTGTGAATTCTTCTCTAAGAGTGTTGGAGAGGGAGAGAAGTGAGAGATTTTCTTCTTCCTCATTTCCTAAGAGAGGTTACAAGGGATATGCTTTGAGAAAGAGTTTCAGATAAGTGTTGTTTGTTTATTATTGCTGTATGAATATTTTTTATATATGAAATTTTTATTTTGTTGTATCTTTCTCATGAAGTCTAAGTAGTTTCATTTATCTTTCTCCTTACTCTTAGATATGGTGAAATGAAGAGATAATTTGGAATTGCCAATGTTAAAATATAAAATAAATTGTGATGATTTTTCAACTCTGCTCTTAATTTACTTTTCGATCTGGCCAATTGAATTGTTAAAATATATTATGAAACATATGATCTGAGAAATGGAGTATGAGTTCTACAGCAGAGTGAGAATCACATTTAAGTCCATGAAGGAGTATTTCGTTCATGGAATTAAGTGCAAAAAAATAGAGAAATATACATTGTTTGGTGTAGAATTGAAGATTTTTACGGTGACAGACTAAAATCCTCAATTTGATCTTAGTGTTTAAGAACTAAAGTGAGAGTTAACCTTTAGGGGAAGGAAAGTAGGAGCTCTGTAGTGGGAGTCATTATCCTCATAGCCTAGCCACGGATTTAAGGACTAAACCTAAGATTAGTCAATGATTTTCTATAACACTGAATCAGGATAGAGAATTAAAATTTCTCTTATTTGGCACAATACAAATTTAAACAATTTATTTCATCTCATTTCACCAAAAAAACTCATTGTAGTTGGAAAGATTCTTTTTCATATTAGAAAAATTCATCACATAAACATAGTTTAGTAGTTTCTGTTTTAAGCTTTGCATTTAAATCTTGCTAGTAGTTAATAATTTAGTTATGATAGTATCTCAAACTTTCAAAATTAGTGACAGTAATTTTATTTTATTTCTGTAAATTTTCTAGTTAATTTATCATTTAAAATTTAAACCTTCTTCATGGGATCGATATTTAGACTTAAATAAAAAGTCTTATATTACTTGATAACAATATGTGTACTTGCATAGAATCCCAACATTAAGTGCTTAACATTATTATTCATAAAATACCACATCAAGTTTTTGGCACCATTGTAAAGTGTGTCAACTTTATAAATTTTACACAAATATATTTTCAGGGATCACAACTTCTTGGCATGGTGATGAGAGTGATGCAAAGGATTAGGATGATTAGACTAGATTTATAGTTTTGTTTGATTATTAGTTTATGTATTGATGTGAATTATTGATGGTGCAGGTATTCAGTACTTTTTGTTATGTTTTCAGTTGTGATTGTTGAGATTGTTAGTTTTTTATGTGCTTTGTTTAGTAGACACTATTGTGATGTATTTGCATTTTTGTGAGTAGTTATTATGTTTGTGTGGTAGTAATTGTGTTAATTGTGTTGTTTGTTGTAGTTAGTTAGTTTTTTTCTGAACTTAATTCTATATCTTAGAAGGTTTAAAATATAGCTAACTTTTTACTTAAAAGCTGCATGTTTAAAATTTTCAATTTACTACCAGATATTTTTATTTATGTTGCAATTGTGTATGTTTGTTAGTGTGTTTGTTTTTTTTTTTATGTTATACTCCACTACGTAGAAGTCTAATGAATCTCTATATGTTAATCTAATTGAAATTTGATCAATTTAATTTTTACTCATGTTTCTAGTTTTTGTACTTGCATATTTAGGATATGAAAATTTCTGCTAGCATGTTATATTTAGTTTTCATTCCTGCCTATTTATATGTGATGCTAAATGTTTTCTTTATTAAAAATTTAAGTTTGAGGGAGGGATAAAAAATTTTCTAAAAACTTGAAATTTATTTNGAGTATTAACTGGAGTTAATTTACATTTTTCTTAAGTTATACTACTATGTTTAGTGGACTAAAATATGGAAATCTAGAAGTTAAAATCTTTTTCATGAGTCATATTTTTATGTAGTAAAAGAGTTACTTGAGGACAAGTAACTTTTAAGTTTGGGGGATTTTGATACACCAAAAATATATGCATTTTTTAGACCCATATTTTATACTCATTTTTGGTGATATTGCACTTTAAAGGAAGGTTTCTTTCATGTTTTATTGCAGGTTGTTGATTTTTAGGACTTGGAGCAAAAGGAAGCAAAAAGGATAAAATTTGGAGTCAAAATGGAATTTTTAAGAAATTGTTCAGCGCTGGCGGTGCAGTTTGACAGAGAACATGGATTATAGTCAAGGGCCACTGGCACCAATGACACTAGAATGGGCGCCGACAGCGCCATTGTCGATGCAGACCTTGTTTCTAGAAGAGTCGACGAATATGGATGTTTTGAAGAGTTTTTGGATGCACCTATTGGAAAACCGACTCTAGGCTCTATTTAGAGCTGGAATTGATTAGAAAAGACTCTCCTTCACTACTCTTTGTGCTCCTCCACTCGTTCATGGTCTTTCTTCGCGCTCCTTTGCTCGATCTTGGTCTCTCTTCTCATCTTTTCACCCCCTTCATTCCACTTTGCATCCTTCCACGCCATTCCACACTGTTAGTCATTTATTTTATTTATAGTTATGAATTTTTGTGGTGAGTTTAAGTGTGAATTCTTCTCTAAGAGTGTTGGAGAGGGAGAGAAGTGAGGAGATTTCACTTCCTACATTTCCTAAGAGAGGTTACAAGGGATATGCTTTGAGAAAGAGTTGCAGATAAGTATTGTTTGTTTATTATTGTTGTATGAATATTTTTTATATATGAAATTTGTGTTTTGTTTTATCTTTCTCATGAAGTCTGAGTAGTTTCATTTATCTTTCTCCCTACTCTGAGATATGGTGAAATGAAGAGATAATTTGGAATTGCCAATGTTAAAATATAAAATAAATTGTGATGGTTTTTCAACTCTGCTCTTAATTTACTTTTCGATCTGGTCAATTGAATTGTTAAAATATATTATGAAACATATGATCCGGGAAATGGAGTATGAGTTCTACGCAGAGTGAGAATCACATTTAAGTCCATGAAGGAGTATTTCGTTCATGGAATTAAGTGCAAATAAATAAGGAAATATACATTATTGGGCGTAGAATTGAAGATTTTTACGGTGACAGACTAAAATCCCCAATTCGATCTTAGTGTTTAAGAACTAAAGTGAGAGTTAACCTTTAGGGGAAGGAAAGTAGGAGCTCTGGAGTGGGAGCCATTATCCTCATAGCCTAGCCACGGATTTAAGGACTAAACCTGAGATTAGTCAATGATTTTCTATAACACTGAATCAGGATAGAGAATTAAAATTTCTCCTATTTGGCACAATACAAATTTAAACCATTTATTTCATTTCATTTCACCAAAAAACTCATTGTAGTTGGAAAGATTCTTTTTCATATTAGAAAAATTCATCACATAAACATAGTTTAGTAGTTTCTGTTTTAAGCTTTGCATTTAAATCTTGCTAGTAGTTAATAATTTAGTTCTGATAGTATCTCAAACTTTCAAAATTAGTGACAGTAATTTTATTTTATTTCTGTGAATTTCCTAGTTAATTTATCATTTAAAATTTAAACCTTCTTCATGGGATCGATATTTAGACTTAAATAAAAAGTCTTATATTACTTGATAACAATATGTGTACTTGCGTAGAATCCCAACATTAAGTGCTTAACATTATTATTCATAAAATACCACATCAAG
>JXCR01110138.1:0-11864 GCA_002079205.1 Phalaenopsis hybrid cultivar
TATTTGTGAGAATTTAAATAAAGAGGAAAAACTTGTAAATAAAAATTTAAAAATAAAATTTACAAAAAAGCATTATTAGATAAGCAGTGTCTGATATAGCTAGTAAATTAATGAGAACTAACAAATTTCAAGAAGAAAGCGGACCTTTCTTTATTAAGAAACAGGCCACCAAACCTTGTCCATCATCCTCCCACATATATACAGAAGAAACGCCACCTTCATAGTACCTAACAGAGCATTTTGGAAATAGAAGTAGCCATTACTTAACTATAATTAGTAACACAATCAACATTGGAGGTTCTAATTGATAAAAATATCCCACACTTCTAATAAAAACACTTCCTCTACTTCTACAGTAACCATAACCAAAACAACAGCAGGCAGAAAAAGTTAAAGGGTTCAAAAGTTTACAGTTCAAGAAAGCATGCAATCTCCCAAGAAGATAAAACCCTTAGCACACGTCACCCAGTTTTCATCCTTTCCACCAAAAACCTCACTATAAATCCATTTGATTTGCCAAACTCTAGTACAAGCAGGAACATCAAAATTAGGGTTTCTTCAAAAACACTTCTATTGTTATGTGAACTGAAAAAAAAGACTAAGAAAAGAAAAAATGCACAACAAAACACCTACTCAACAAAATCTAATCAAAAAACAAAAAGTCAACAAACCAAAAAGATACTCAAAAGAATACTTGCAGCACAGCCTTATGAAAAGTACATAAATCAACATAAGAACTTTGCAAAATGGAAGATATAAGATGCAAAATAATGAGCCATAATTTCTCCCTAGAAAAAGTATGGGGATTCCTGTTCACCATGTAGTTCTAAATCTTTACCGCATTACTTCTAAGATATTTTCCTACTCTGATGCAATGAAAACAATGCGTTGGAGAGGCAAAACAAGGGAGACAAAACTTAAGGGCAAGAAATGAATCTTACATATCAAAAGCTTTGCTGGTTTCAACTTGAATAGATCCCATCATGAGTTTATATTATACATTAAAAGTATTTTAGACATTGAAGGAAAAGATAACAGAGCTTTTACTTCAAGGGCTACTGTAAACAGGAAATAAAATCACAAATGTAAGGTGATATTGTAAAGGAAAATTTACATACATACCACACAATTCTCATGTATTTACATATCTAACACCTAAAATTTGATACTTACACTTATAACACCTTGGTGTCATGAAACTATGGATGAAAATGTGTTTTTCATTTTTAAAAAGATAATGATGCTGGTATTTTGATGGGATGTTAAAGATTTGAGTGGTATGAATGTAAATATAAATGTTTAGGTGTTAGATTTGCAAATACATAATAATTATATGGCAAGTATGTAAATGCCCCTACTTCGATAACAAGGACCACATTGTAGCAACCTTTATATATCAAGAACATATACATGTAAATTTCTAGAAAAAAAATAATTGAAACTAGACATTCTATTTATTTTCTCAAACAGTTCCTTAAAATGAATTCAGTTATTCACAAAATATCATTGTCAAAATAAAAAATGAGGAGCGTAAAGGAACAAACTGATCACGGTAAACAGCAAAAATGTCATTTGCTTCAATCTCTAGCTTCCTCATCTCTGCAGATGGGAGAGATCCATCTTCTAAAGACGGATAATATTTATTTGACCAAGGAGACCTGCATATTAGGGAGAAAATCAACGCTTTCATATATGCTGCTTTGACACCACATAACTTAAATCATAGCCAATGGTTTCCCATAGCATCATACGAGTTTCTAAACTTGAAGTACCTATATGAATCGGCATCTCGATTATATTCACAAAGTATAAACTCCTTTGAGCACTCTGCATCCACAAGGACCTGAAATTGATTAAATTAATAGTCAATAACTTTCGTTAGCACGCATGAAAAAAAGACCCCAAAAAACAGAAAAAAAATAATAATAAAATACTTACGTTGATATTTACAATCTTAGGGTTTGTTTGCTGGAAACATTAAGGCTGGATCTACGTGGCTTCAACTTAAATCCTACCAAATGAAAATTATGGAAACTTTAAATCCTATATAATCCTATATCCTATGTCTCCTCTGTTTTGCTTAAATAGCAGGTTTAATAAATACAAGATAAAAAATAGCTCTTCTTCTTAAGCTTCACATTTCTCTACTGCAGTCAATACTTCTCCATCAAGCTCCCATTGGAACTCCTCTCATTCTTTCCCGTAAAGGGTTGCAGAATGAGAAAAAAGATGAGTGTTTCAGAAGCCATGATTCCACTGGCACCTTTGCTGCTAGGTAGCTCCAACCGTGACTTATTCGCTACTTTTTACATCAATGGAAAGTGGAAGGGGAAGAAAGAAGGTTTCAATTTTTAGAAGAGGTAAGATACAATTACAAGGTTAATTTATAAACTAATTTACTAATTATCATTCATTATATTAAAAAACATTAGGATGGCTAATTTAATAATTTTAACAATTTAATTTAACTTTTTAAGGTTTAATTAGGTTTATAAATTCTTAATTAGTGCTTATAAATATTATGCTACGTTAATTATAATCAAATTACACTAATTAATGAAAATATGCATTCATGCACAAATTGATTGAAAGGAGAAAAAGATATATCATTAAGGCATCTAAAAGAAAAAAAAATTACATCAATGCCATACAATTCTTATGCCTTCACATATTTATCACCTAGAGTTTGATATTTACATTTATAACACTTTGATGTCATAAACCTATGCAGGAAAATGTATAATTCACTTTCAAAAAGTTAGTAATAATGATGTTTTTATGTGATGTTAGAGATTTAAGTATTACCTATTTAAATATAAAATTTCAGGTGTTAAATATGAATTTAAAGGCCCCTAAAAATCAATTAGATATACAAACTCTATGTTGAATCCAAATATATCCTGTGGACCACACCCAAGGTATAGAGTTAAAGTCAATTTAGTAGTCAATTTTTTAGATAAATGACCCCCTATTAGGTTCCAGGGGTATCTAGTAAAATTGTACATTTATCATTTTTTAATTGGGACGTTAGAAGCCTTTATTACACATTTTTATATTTGTAACCGACTCTGGAACCCTTTCATATTCATAACTGACATTGACACCGTTTTGTATTTATAAATGCTTGAAGAAGAACATTTAATGGCCTTTAGTTTTATCATTAGGTCGGCTGAAAAGTTTTTCGTCGACCCTCTCAAGAGAATCCTATGTACAGGTCCTCCGGTCGTTAGGGTGAACTGAGACCGTCAGGTAGAGAGTGTATCATCGTAATCTGATAAGTATCTTTCCTTGAATAAGGGGTCTTCTTCGAGGATCAGGAAGGTGTTCCGCAGAGTGCTTTTTGGCCAAATTTGTGAAGATTTCTGGAATCAGTTTAGTGAACTGGTCATGAACGACTGTCCCTCATACAAGGTGTCTCTATTTGTTCGTTCGACTGTGCTTCCACTCGGTCGGCTCATAGTTCCGACTAAAGGAGATGACGCTTGATGTTTTCGTCTTTTGATTATCATGATACAGTGTCCTTTGGTGTTCGTAAGCAAGACCAGTTGGACTTTCTCGAAATTCATGTGGTCATATTTTTTATGTACACTCTAATATACCAAATTCCATATGAAAAAAATAAAAATACCTTCTAGAGAAAGACCATTATGACCTATAGAGGTAAAACTCGGCAAATTACCATGCCCAATCATAATAGGATCAGCATTAACGACCAAAAAGAAGGTTCAAAGCATTTCAACCCTCTCTGTGAATCACTTAAAATCAAAATAACTGTCATAAAGTAATATTAATAAACTGCTGTCCAAATCATGATGGGATCCGAGGCCGAGGCGCCAGGGGGACTCTGTACCCCCCAGCTCCAGCCTACCCGCACTGAGCTGTCGGATGCACGAATCAATCTGCCCTTCAACTCCTTTCAATATTTTATGTCTTGGATCAAAACAATTGCAAAGATAAATCATACCAGAGCAGAAATGCAGAGGATAAATTACAAACAAGTAGGTCTTCAAGAGGCCAATACAGATAAGTCAGACTCGCCGCTGATGTTTTGCCACTAACAGCCATTGAGATCTAGGGCAGTGAATTACAAAAGTAAATTTCATTACAATGTCTCCCATTCAAAAAGTTCCTTGATTTGACATGTTAGGGTAAAACAAGTTGGAAAGCCCAATGAGCTTGCAATCGCATGCCATCATGAAAGTCCCCCAAAAATAAAAGTCTAAAACCTCACGTAACTACGTTGGTCCTAACTGACATCTTAGAACAAATTCCTTTACCGATTCTAAAAAAGAAACAAATCAAGAAGCATTGATTCCATGCACAGCGTTAACAACACAATCCAAATTTGATTTCCACTAGCAATCCGATACAATAAACAAAAATCAGAAGCAAATGAAAACAAAAGAAATAGATCAACAAAACTATTTTGTGAAGGGGATAATAGAGGGAAGAAACAAAACCTGTAGAGGTTGATCAACCTGGGAAAGAAGCTCGGAGGAGTGGTTGGGGAGAAGCGCCAGCAAGGCAGAAAGCGCCGTCTCGCTCTGGTTAGGAGAAATCCTCCTCATCAGATCCAACGCCGCCTCCATCAAGGCCCTATCTAATCTACCAAAACGTCCCTGCTCCGCGAAACCCCCGGTCAGAAAATCGAAAAAGAAAATGTAAGAGAGGAGGATTCAGCGACATGAATTGCTCTTCTTCGCTGAGACTGGAGTGGCCGTTTGGGCGGCAGCTGTAGAAGAAGCTATATAGAAATATAAAATGTTGATCATCTTTTAAATTATTTTGTCTTCTTTTCTTCTTATTCTTTTTTTTTTTTTTTAGAACGGTTAATAATTTTAAGCGAATCAAGCTCTGCAAAACAAAAAATAATTACATACATTTATCGACGGTCAGGATAAAATCAAAATTTTTTTGAAAATAAAAATTTAAAGTGAAGTCTATCGAAATACATTATGACTGTAGAGACAGGAATGAACACCGCATACATTTCTGCAAAACTCAATTAATAAATATCATTCGTTATAAACATTTATAAAAAAAATAATTNCAATCAAAATTTTTTTGAAAATAAAAATTTAAAGTGAAATCTATCGAAATACATCATGACAGTAGATCACTATGATTTACAGACAGGAATTGACACCGCATACATTTCTGCAAAACTCAATTAATAAATATCATTCGTTATAAACATTTATAAAAAAAATAATTAAAACATTAATAAAATATAAAATAAAAAAGTATTTTGAAACAAAATTATTAAAAATGTANATAATTAAAACATTAATAAAATATAAAATAAAAAAGTATTTTGAAACAAAATTATTAAAAATGTATCTAAAAAACTGACAACACATTCATTACAGATTAATCATATATTTGAATGGCATGTTTTATAAGTTACTATTCATTATTTTCAAAAGAACTTGTTTCATAACACCATTTCAAATTTCTATTAAAAAAAAATCCGATCGGGGCAATTTTTTTCGCAGCTTTATGTTCAAATTGCTGCCATACCTTTATTTTACATGCAAACTTATTAAATCAAAGCGGTTGAGCTCAAACTCTATTAATTAAGCTCGAGCGAAGAGTAACTAATGCTCGACTAATTTCCTTTACGCCCATGATGTAAAAGCCTACTGTAAATATTAAATTGAATAAAATAAAATAAAAAAATTGTGCCTTAGTTTTTGAAAAGTTTATTAGCTTGTAAAGGAAATAAAATGTAAAATTTTAATGACTTCTGAAACACATATTGGTCAAAATAAGATTGCTCAAATTGAATGAAGCGTTTCTTCTTTCAAATGATGTTTCAATTTTTAATAATTCATAATTTCGTCTTCTTTTATACCAAATACATAAAAACCAATGTATTGAAGGGGAGACTACAATCACTNAAAATGTTTTTAATAAATATGATAAAAAAAATTAGGATTAATTAATTACAAATCATATTCACCTTAAAATAGTTAAATAATTATTAAATTTAAGTATGAATATCCTAAACTTTTTTTTTTTTTTGGCTTAAATTAAACAACGGATTATAAATGTATTCAAGCTATAATGAATCCGAATATGTACTTGCAAGGTTTTAATCGTGTTCGGGTCATTGTATATACTACTTAAAAACCCAACTGAGCATGAACAAAAAGTGATGAAAAATTCATAATTTCGTCTTCTTTTATACCAAATACATAAAAACCAATGTATTGAAGGGGAGACTACAATCACACCCCATTTCCAAAGTATGATTTATATAATAGAAAGGTACATCGGATGTTACACATACATATTGCTTGGAATACAACAACACAACAACAACAACAACAACAACAACAAAGCCTTGATCCCACTAAGTGGGGGCATACATATTGCTTGGAATAGCTAAAAGATAAACACACTTGGGAAGATGATAGGACTTGCTAGTCATCATTCTCCTACCGTGTCTCAACTCTCATATGGAAGAAGTTCAACTTTCTGAACAAAGCTCTCGCAAAAAGAACAAACACAAGATGCCCTGAAACAGAATTAAATCGGCAATCAGAACTTGTTTCAGTATCAGACAAACAGCTTAAAACTTTAAAATTACACATTCTACATGATAACAAGAAAAATAATATATGCAATATTGGGCAAATTGGCTGAATATGATGCTAGGCCAGGTCATGAAAACCTCTGGCAAACAGTTCCACATTTCAATTATTCAGAGTACCATCAGAAGCCATAGAGCTGTCTATAGACATGAGTAGCTAATTGTAAACAATTTTAGTGCATACAAGCAGCCTAGCTATCAAAAACAGGATAATTGAATAAGAGATTGAAGACAGATGGAAAACTACTGCAAAAAAAATTACATTTGTTTCACCTTCATGGAATGATCAACCCAGGAAGATCATATACGACGCAACTTGGCTTATGTCGAAAGCAAGTTCAGAAAACTGAACTACTATAAGCAGCTTTAATGGCCAACTTGGCTCTTCTTTCCTCGAAAGACGCTGGAAAAAGAAAAAAAATAAATTATTAAAAGAACGGCTAAAGATATTGATGGTGAGAATGGATCTTCATATGGGTGCCTATCTGACATTCTTTAACTCCCATAGAACTACAATAATCATTCTTAACAGCTTCTATCCATGTTACCTTAGCATCTACCCTTTGCCTTCCCATGATTCGCCACATTTTAACTACCTATTTACAAACTAAAGAATTAATTGCTTTGAAAAAGCATTCCTATTTCATTAACATTTAGGCTTATATAGAGCCTTACAACATTTACAAATAAATTCCTAGACTTCTTCTATTTACAACTAGAACCCTACATTAGATACAAATCTCAACACTCCCCTCTCAAGATGTGCAAAAAAAATCTATTAAACCCATATTGTCACATAACTTAGACAAATCTAATGAGCTAAGTTTTTCGGAGATGCCGTCAGCCACTTGCTCTGTAGTGGCTACATGATTTAGCTCCACTAGACTGTTGTTCAGCTTTTCGTTGATGAAGAATCTATCAATCTCCACATGTTTGGTTCTATCATGTTTCATCGGGTTGTTGACAATGTCGCTGACTTGTCGCACCACAACTTCATTTGAGCTTCTCGGTCCACCTTGAGCTCTACCAACAAGGCTCTCAGCCACATCGTTTCAGCAACTCCTAAGGCCATGACCCTATACTCTACCTTTACTATTGACCTCATTACTACTGACTATTTCTTGCTCTTCCAAAAAACTAAGTTGCTCCCTACAAACATGCAGTATCCAGATGTGGACTTCCTGTCATCCATACAACTCACCCAGTCAGAGTCACAATAGCCCTCAATGCTTCCATGTTCATTCTTCCTGAAGATCAACTTTTTCATTGGTGCACCCTTTAGACACCTCAGAATCTGATATACTGCATCCATGTGACCCTTCCTCGGATTATGCATACAACAACTCACCACACTAATTGTAAATGATATGTCAAAACGAGTGTGAATCAAATAGAATAGATGACCTACCAACCTCTAGTACCTCTCACGATCAACTGACTCTCCTGTCTTTGCGCCAACATTCACTTCTGATCAATTAGTGAAACTACAAGGTTGTATCCCAATATGCTTTGAGCAAGTCTACACATACTTCTTTCGAGATAGAACAATCTCCTCTGCTCCACGAGGCACCTCAATTTCGAGGAAGTATCTAAGTTGTTCTAGGTCCTTCACCTCAAACTCTCTGCCCTAATTTGCCTTCAGCTGAACAATCTATCCCTCATCATCCCAGCGAAAATCATATCATCCACATAAAGAATAAGAATAGTAATGTGGTCATCATGTCGTCGAAAGAACACTGTGTGACAACATTGATCTGCTGATAACCCATGTCAATCATTATTTTTCTGAATCTATCAAATCAAGCTTGAAGAGACTGTTTCAAACCATACAGTGACTTTCTCAATCTACATACATTGGCCACTATTTAGTTTGTTTCGAAGCCTAGGGGAACATCTCGATCAGATCCCCATGAAGAAACACATTCTTCACATCCAGTTGATGTAAACTTCATCCACCATTCACAGTTAAATAGACAAGTGTCTAGACTGTGCTCATCTTTGCCAATGGTGCAAATGTCTCATCATAATCGATGACATACGTCAGTCTATACCCTTGCTTTGTAGAGATCAATCTTTTCTTCTGAGGTCTGCTTCACTGTGAAGACACATACGCATCTAACTGCCATTCACTACTGGTAGCAACACAAGTTCTCACGTCCTGTTCTTATCGAGAGCACCAAGTTCCTCTAACATTGCACCCTTCTACTTTGGATGCTCACTTGGGTATAGAGACAATGTCCAAAGATGAAATATTTTTTTCATGTAAATGTGATATGTTAGAGTATGAGACAAGCTGAACAATGTCATGTGAGAAACCAAAACGATCAGGAGAATAGCGATTAGGAGGATGACCCACATTGCTGCGAGAGGTACTCCTTAAAGTTATGGGAGTGGGAGGAGAAGAGACGGAATCATATCCTCTGTGTAATCGAATTATGATGTGGATGGTGTAGGTGTCTCAGGAGTCGGGTTAGATCGACACAAGAGACTTGTTGACATGAGTGGCACAATAGACATTGTTCCCTCATTCTCCCTTTTTTCTCCTTATATACACCCTCTTGAGTCCCACAGCTTTCAGACACATTTTTCTCATTTTCCAAGTCTTCCTCGGTCGATCTTTCCCACACAATGGAAGAAGGCATCATTCCCACCTATACCAATCTCTCCCATCACTACTGTCCTACTCTTGCCTCATAACTCCAACATTTGATAAGTCACCAAAGGGTGCAGTCACCTCCAAGGTGTAATACGGTTAGAATTCTCTAAAAGTTACATCCATACTCACAAACAATCTCTTCTCTATAAAACTCCAACAAGCATATTCCTCTGAATGGCAGATTAACCCACAAAAAAATATACTACACAACTCTGGGATCTAGCTCTCCCATACTACTCTCCTACTCTCGCCTCATACCCCCAACATCTGACAAGTCACCAAAGGGTGCGATAACCTCCAAGGTGTAGTACGGTTAGAATTCTCTAAAAGTTACATCCAAACTCACAAACAACATCTTCTCTATAAGGCTCAAACAAACATACGCCTTCTGAATGACAGATTAAACCACAAAAAATATACTTCACAACTTTGGGATCTAGCTTCCGAATTGAACATTTATTATCCTTCACAAAACATACACAACTGAATGCCTTCAATGAGAGGATCCCACCATTATCTCCTTTCAACAATTCACAAGAAGATCGTCACTCCAACACTCTTGAGAGCATTCTATTAATCAATTGAGCGAATGTTAAAATAGTTTGCCCCACAAATGCTTTGGGACATTCATCGAAATCATCATGCTTCTGAATTACCTCTAGAAGGTGTCTATTCTTCCTCTGCTACTCCATTTTGTGTCGGTGTGTATGGACAATGGTTTGATGTTGTATCCCTTGGGCTGATAGGTACTCCTCAAACGTTTTGCTGGAATAGTCTATCCCGTTATCAGACCTCAATATCTTCACTATTGCACCATATTGAGGAATAGCCCTGTAAAAATCTTTAAAGCAAGCACGTTAATTTTGTTTCTCATCAGATATAAAACTAAACATGAGAAAAACAATCAATGAAAGTCACAAAATATATGTAATTATTCATTGGAGTTGTTGAACAAAGTCCTCATATATCTAAGTTCACCAAACAAACACAAGAACTTCTATTACCAGTACTAACATAAGAACTTCTAGTGTGCTCACTAAATTGATAGACATCACGCACAAGTTTTTGTTTATTTGTCTTTTCATATAAAAACGGATACAAACGACTCAACATACTAAATGAAGAGTATCCCATATGCTTGTGATGTAGCAGCAACACATCCTCCACACTCCTTCCAGATTCTCCTATTTCAACACTACCTCCATGGATGTCAAGGCTGCGTCCATCCCCTATTTATCCAAGTACTAGTCTACTATGCCACGTGCCGGTCCCAAGTCTTCGATCAGATCACCTTAGAAATATTAAAAAAACAACATATTTTAATTAGAGTATAATGAAATTAATGGATAAAAGGTTTACTCAAAAGAAATAAGCATGCAAAATATTCATAGTCATAAAACTGGTACACCTCACTGCACTATTACCAACCATATGTGTTGTACCATCGACGGTCTGAATGCTCTCTAGAACTGCTATGTGAGTATATGAAGAGAACTCACCAGCAACACTTGTCACATGTCGAGATGCACTAAAATCTACTATCAATTCTAGTGATCTTGTGGTGGATATAAAAGTATAAGCATGTGTACCACGAGTATCTTTGGCTGAGTGGGCATAAGTAGCAGTATTACCCTTGAATAATGAAAAGGTGGATGCATCTTCAGTCACATCGCAGGTCGCTCTCTGTTTCCTCCTCAATATCTCTAAAAGTTTGTGATCCTCATCGATAAAGACCATCCATGTNAGTGGGCATAAGTAGCAGTATTACCCTTGAATAATGAAAAGGTGGATGCATCTTCAGTCACATTGCAGGTCGCTCTCTGTTTCCTCCTCAATATCTCTAAAAGTTTGTGATCCTCATCGATAAAGACCATCCATGTCTCTCCATCGTTCTCCGCTACCATTAGATTCATCCGGTGGCCCCCTCTTCCACCCCTTTGGACCTCACGATTACTACCACAACTTTTAAACTGTTCATGATCATCTGTCTCTCTCTCCTTGAGTGGCTTTGGACAAACTTTGCTTAGGTGTCTCACTTCTCCATAGTTGTAGCACCTACGTATCTGCCTCTGAACACCATATCATACCTGAGCTCGAGGCAGCCAAAGCTGATCGTGTGCTTGAAATTCCACTTAGCACAGAGTGTAGCCTCATGCGACTCTCTTCTTGCAACATAGCAACAATGGCCTCATCCAGTGAAGGAATCGTTGCACGGACTAGGAGGAATGGTCGAATTTAGATGAGCAAAAAACTGCATAATCATCATCTGTGCAAAGCTCTCCCTTGCACCCCGAATCACTAAAGTTTGATAGAGGTGAGAAGTGATCAAAATCTTCACACAAACACTTCAGCTACATAGACTGCTCCTGAACCACTCGAGCTCCATAGACTGCTCCTGAATCGATTTATCAACCTATAACATTACCACACATGCGCTGAATCTGAAACCCTCATGTAGTTTTCAATCCAAGGATAAGTCCTCTTCAGCTTTGCCCAGATGTAATTCAATTTTCGAATGCCATCCACTGATGTTGCAATCGATTGAATTATCGAGTTTAGTAGTCAGGTGTAAATCAGTGCATGTGTGGTCCTCCACTCATCCTCTTCAGCACT